>VWYK01043616.1:0-25024 GCA_013399775.1 Semnornis frantzii | reverse complement strand
TAGGTTTCTCCTGTTTATGTGATCCTCTTTTCTTTTAATCTCTGGTCCTTTTAAAAACCTAATTTTGAAATAATTAAATCAGTCTTTTTCCCAGACTGAATGAGGGTTTAATCTACTTTTAGGGTTAATTTTGGGCAGCTGAGTGAGTTTGCTGCCAGAGCTAACACACGTTCAGATATGCGGATCGAGTTCTCTAAATGTCTGAAATGTGTTCTGTTTATTTTTGTTTCTTAAGGCTTTTGACTAGCTCCTGTGTTTTAAAAAAAAAAAAAAAAAGAAAAAAAAGTCTCCCTTTCTATCCCTTTCTAAAGCTTAGTGTCAGTACCCTCATTTTCAGCACGATTTATTCCATGACCTTGTTGACTTTAATTATATTGTGGATACTCAGACACTGTTACTTAGTGGCTCAATTATACTTGCTTCTTGGAACAGTTCCTAGGCATTACTTAGGACCAAACGAAAAAGTAAAAATAAAGTCTTGTTTTCTCATGTGCTGTAGAACTACTTGTTCCAAAAAGCACTTGTTTATCGTGTTGAGAAATCACATCCTAAGCCATAGACCATGTGGTGGTTGACTGACTAACATCCTAAAACACAGGAGCAAAGTGGGAGAGGGCTATCCAGATCATTGAGGGTAAGTCTAGCTGCTCAGTACTCTGGGCAGCCTGGGATTGGGCACTCTGCTGTGCCACAGACCTGATGTTCTTTATTCCCTTGCTGCAGGGCTCAGTAATTGAGCTGAACCCTACTTGGCGTGAGCTGGGCACTCAGTGAGGGACACATGGATATGGACATAGAGGCTGGAAATGAGACCTCTCCTAATCATGAGAGCTGTGGGCTCTGAAACGGCCTCTGGAAACAAAACCTACCTGCTAGTCCATTGGCCTGATGGAAGAGCCTTGTGGGCAGTGCATCTATGGGCTGCAGTGAGAAGATCTGTGATTTTGGTGGTGACCACACATCACCTCACTGTGCTAGTCCTCATCTACACTACTTCTCTCAGGGACTATTTTTCCATGGACATGAGTGATTTGGGCCAGACAGAGGACTCCTGCTGAGGTCTCACTGTTACCTTGTCCAGTGGCACTAACAGGTGCCTGTTTCTGCTGGCATATTCTCACCAGACGTTTCAGAGTCAGTATTCAGTGATCACTTTTATGATTGCTGGTTCATAATTATTCCTTTTGTTCCTCTTTTATTTTCATTTTATGAGCTCTTAATTTACAGCAGAATTTTTACTGCTAATCCTCAGGGATGACCTTGCCTTAACACCACTGTACATTACCCTGTTCCAGGTACTCCAGCTTTCAAGGTCATCCTTTTCCTCCACTTAGGCTTCCTTCCCACTGATGTTGCTTTCTTGTTCTAACAACAAACTTCCACAACACACACTTCCTTTCTCAGCTGGTCACTGATGTGAGTAATCAGTAAAACTAATCCCAAGAGAAATTCGAGTAGCAGTTTCTCAACCTTTCTCCCTTCCAATTTTGGCTTCAATGCACATTTCCTCCTACTTAACTGGCCAGATGGCACTGTTTAGGTAGGTGAGGATGGTAAGGTCTTCTGATTTCTTTCAGGCTTTAACATGCCACAGGTCTGATTATTCAGCTATCAGTGAAAGGTGGTAGAAGAGGGCAAGAAATGTCCTCCTCTTTCCACTTCTTTTCAAACATGGCTCATAATTATGTGCCCTATACCTTGAGAACAGCTCAGCATTGCTATTCTCAGGTTTTGAGGGCCAAGAGCTACTTGTACCAGGACGCAGATGACATAGTACATTGTTGCCACAGGTAGGTCTTGAACTTCCCTCAAACTCGTCGAGCACTGTAGGAGCTAAAGACCCCACCCTTGGACAGGAGCCAGGCAGAAGTACATAGATCAAAAACATTAGCTGGGAGGTGACAAGGGGCCCTACACAAGTCCAGCCAATCCCACCAGTCATTTGGGGTTCTTTAACTCCACAGTTATGCTATCATATTCATTTTGCTACCAAGGCTGGTAAGTCAGACCACGTTTGATCTTTTGCTAGACCAGACAAGCCACATGCAGCAGCTGTTTGGTTAGTGAACAGATGTGATGGGTTTTCTTTCTTAACCTCTGCAGCTAGTCATCTCCTCCATCTCACCTCTGCTGAGGTCAGTCCTTTAGGCTGTGCCTACCATTACTTAAGGACTGGACCTTCCAGCACCCATGCTGGGCATGCAGCAGTGGTGGATCTCTGAGAGCACTGCTGCAGATTGCTGTTCACACTGGTTCAGCATCCCTGCACGATGTGTGTGTACTCATGGCTCAAGCATAGGCGAGGCCAGAAGCCAAACAGCCCAGTCCAGCAAGCACATGTCCTGGGTTGTCTGATGTAGTTGCCAGCACTGTTGTGGGTCTGGTGTTAGCAGTAAGGGTACATGTCATGGACTTGGGTTTGTGTAAGCCAGCTCTTTGCCTCACAGTTTATCATCTTTGGAGGTTTCAGAGATGCTTCTGAAAGCAGACTCCTTTGTTTTGTGAGTTTTCACTGCATCCTTAGCCAGCCTTTAGGATGAGGAATCAGAAGGTGAAAGAAGATGGGAGAAGACTCCTGTCTGCCTTCTGTCCGTGGAAGAGCAGCTGCCCTGGCCAGCAGTGTGACTCTCATTAGAGTATGGCTAAGAAACGAGAGGGTGGAAGATAGGGGATGTCATGCTGCAAGGAGGGAGACTGAAGCTCATCCTCAGACCTCTGCTCACTCACTGCTCCTGGGAACAGAAAGGCAGCTTGGATGTGGCTGTGCCCCTGCTAGTCCCTGGTATCTCCTCCAGCCTCTCTCTCTTGGCTCAGCTTCGTGAGGTTGTTGGTTTCCTGGCTGTGGGCAGAAGGTGTTTTTGCTGGAGAAGGTTGTAGCCTGGGGGTGGATCGAGAGTGGGAGACAGAAGAGGGGAGGAGTCATTAATCAATGGTGATAAATAAAAGGCCTCACTTCTTCAGTCCAAGGTCCAGGACGCTGGGAGAGCTGCCCCTCAGACAGGAGCTGCAGGCTGGTGGGGAAGCAACAGCTTAGTGAGTATGCAGGGAGTGCCTTGCTTTTCCTGGATGGCTGCTCATTATTTATGCCTTTCTGGTGCTTCACAGCTGAAAAACATTCGGAGTGGTTGCTATGGCATGTGTAACATTGCAATTCTCTGCTCCAGCAGGAGACAGGTCAGAGTGCTGCTTCTCTGATCTCCTCTTTATTTGAGGGACTGCAAATATTTCCTCTGTGTTTGCAGGCAATTCATCTTAGCTCCTCTTTCTCTATTTCTAACCAGTGAATGCTGCTGGAAAGCAGGGAGATTTGGCTCACTGTGCTTTGTGGTGTGTTACCTCTGAGGCATCCCACTGGTGCTAGGGAGGGGGGATGTGTGCTGGAGAAGCATGGAGTGCAGTGGGAGTAGAAAGGAGATGTACTTTTGCAAGGGACAGTGTTCCCCGAAGGATATTTGTTGGCACAAGGCTATGAGGCTGGCGTGTTCATTCAGACCTTGGAAAATGCATGGCCTCTGTGGTGAAAAATGAAATACTTGGGTTAAAGTGGTGCTTTTGGCACTTCTCCTGTGGTTGATGGCAGGGTATGCTCCAGGTGTTCTGGGACCAGAGTCCTCTGAAATGGAAGCAAAGTCTTCCAGGGAGCCAAGGACTCTGCCCTGAGTGAAGATAGATAAATAAAGAGGGTTTGGCTGAAAAGTGTGTTGGAGTTTACCACTGTGTGGCCTCACCACCATCTCAAAGTATTCTTCTTTGTGCCCCACTGCTTTCCCACTGGGGTCTCTCCTCCAGCCTCTCCTTCAAGCCTCCCTTTCTTGGCAGCTCCCATGAGCTCCCAGAGTGTATAAGACATTCAGAAAACCTATAAAATCCACATTCAATATTTAACTCCAAAACTGTGGGCTTTAAGGAATGCAAACAATCCCAGCGCAGAGAATTCCCTTAAAGTGCCCAGAGCAGCAGGGGATGGAGGGACAGCAGAGGAGTCTCAATTCTCTTCTGATCTTATGTCTAACAGCAGAGAAGTCTCAATTCTCCTCTGACTTTGTGTCTAACAGCAGAGATGTCTCAATTCTCCTCTGACCCTGTGTCTATAGCAAATTTGTGGCTTCTGCCCCAGAATATCCTCATCTCAGTCTAAGCACTAAATGGGCAGGGCATAGATGGTGTGGAGGGGCATTGATGGTGCAGATTTGAGCTGCTCTCTGCATGGGGTGGGATGATGGGAAAGAAATGGAATTCTTTCTCTTTGGTCAGAAGTTGAAGGCCCCGCTCTATTTCTCAGCGACCATAGGCTTCAGAGAAGGGCCATGAGTTTGGTATTGAAAGGGTAAGATGTAAAGCCTAGAGTAGTGCAAAGTTCTGGTACCTGCTATCATCTCAATGGAAAAATCATCAATCTCTCCAGCAGAAGAGATCCTGATCCTTCCAGGTTGCTACTTGTCCCTTCTGGAGCAGTAAAATAGGAGAGGGGAAGGGGCAGTAGGGTTGTATTCTTCCTCTGATGACTGGCAGACTGGGACCACAGTGGAGGCCGAGTGGAGGGAGTGGGACTGAGTGGGGAGGGAATGCTGGAAGGCTCATTCTCCATGACTCTGTTGGTAAAGCTGACAGAACAGTCTGGGATGAGTGTATCCAAACAGAGGAGGGTGAGGGCAAAGAGGAGATCAGAGGGCAGATCAGAGGAGAAATTAGAAAGGCAAACATTTACGTTTGAGATCAGCACACACCTCTCCCTCTGGGTTCCTGGCAGCCCCTGAAATTCCTTCCACTTGTGCAGGCCAGCTTTTCTGGTCATGGAGTGCTGGTGACATGCTTGCCTGCAAATGATGGCCCCCAGCCATGAACTGGACAAGAAATAGGGCATGTCCTCTCCTTCCTGAAAACCTGGTTCGGTCTGCTAATAGAGGGTGTTTTGTAGTGGCTCTGTAAGGAGTTTGTACCAGCCAGCCGTTGCCTTTCCCAGGCTTTTTTGTGGGTCTCTTTCTAGCTCTGTTTTCATACCAAACATTTCACTGCTAATTTTGCATCCTGGGATTTCCAGCTGCCCTCAGTGGGAAGAGTGTGAGACACACAGAGACTGAGAGAGAAAGAGTGAGAGATTCCTCCCGGTGCTGGCACGATGCGTAGTCTCCTCATCCTCACACTATTGGCTGTCTTGGTGATGGCTGCTACTTGCTATGGTAAGTGACCTTTTTGATGGAGAGAGTGATAACTCCAAGCCTGCAGACATGTTTGGATCTGTACAGATGTTTTTTCCCCCCCAACTTTGTTTCTTCTAGCCTCTTACCTTGATCTCTTGCCTGATTTTCTTCTCTTATGTCAGATCCTTATAACCTTACTCCAGAACTGTCAGCTCCAGCCATTGCAATTTGTGGTTCAGGGTTCTTCAGCCTCTTCCTCTCTGTACAGTCTCACCTTGCAGATTATTCTTCACCCTGCCCCTCTGTCATCTGGACAGCAACAAGAGTTCTTATTCTTAATTCTTGTTAATGGGGAGATTTCCCTCATTCCTTTTGTACTATCAGCTGCTTTTACTGAGACACAGTTCTGTACTGATGGAATTAAGATGCTGTTTCATGCAAGAGTCCAGCACATCTCACTATGCTAATCTGTTCCCTAAGAATAGGAGGCTTTGAAGGGGGGCAGGTATCACACCCACTGTGCTGTCAGGAAAGTGAAGGTGAACAGCTGTGCTTGAGAATCACACACTACAAGGCCAAGCGTGAACCTTGAAGCCCTGGCAAAGACGCCAGATAGCTCCATTCACCCTTTGCCTAAACACCCTAAACTCCTCATATAAATGCTGGGCTGATCCCTTTCTTTTCCTTTTAACCTGGCTTCTCTGATTCCTGTGTTCATGTTCTATTGATATGTGGTGTGTGAAAGATTGTAAATGCCATCAGTAGTGTCTTACCACATGTTTTGTTCTTTTTTCCCCCCAGAGTCTCACGAGAGCATGGAATCCCATGAGTATCTCCGTAAGAGACTGCTTTACTGTTCTCTTGAATTTCAAGTGTGCTACAGACACCTTCAAGACCATTTCCTTACTGTAGGGATTAATCAGGCAGAAACACACAGCCCAAGGAAATTGAATTTACTGAGTGATGGAGTTTCAAAATGAAAAGAGAGAGAGTTAAAGAAAGACTTCATGTATTTGGGCACAAGTACACACCACTGTTTTGTACAAAGTGTAGTGATAACTGGAAAACAGAAAGTCATGAGCTTAGTTCCCTACTTCATATACTTAAAATGGATTAAGTGACACTAGAAAAGGATGTTGCTCAAAAACCTCTGGGATGAGCATGGGAAAAGGCACTGCAGGAGCTGGCAACATGATTTATTCTCCCCTAAGGACAGGGAGAGCCTTACTCTTAGTATCTTGGAAGAAGCAGGTGGGATGCTTAGGCAGGAGAGATCCTTTGGTTGTAGTGTCACAGGAAAAGCATGACAGGGTGGAGACTCTCACTCTGGAACAAAAAATATCCTGGTGACGTTAGAGTACAGATGGACTGAAGCTAAAAATAAATTAGATCATCTGAAAGAAGGACTTCACAAAACAGTTAGTCAGAAGCACAAAGGCCCATGTGGGAGCCAGTACCAGGCATCCACAGACTCCTGAACTCTGCAGTAGAAGTGTGATGTTTCTCAAAAAGGACAGAAAAGACCTTCAGGCACCTCAGACCAAAGCCGCCACACAGACTGCTCAGTGACTGTCGCACTTCAGAAGCAGACAGACTTTAACAGGGCCCCTCCTGTTTTCACCTGCAGTTTCACAGTTCTGGCAATCTCGCTGAGCGTGCCCAGACCTCCCATGGTCTGTGCAGCCTGGCACCTGCCTCTTGGCCAAGCTCCACTCACTTAGAGGGACTATGGCAGTGAAATCACAATAGCTTTCTCCTGGGTGGCTTGAATAGCAACAGACCAAGAGCAGCAAGTGCCCTGCCATGCAGGCTGCACAAACTGGAGGAGGAGCCTGTGCACAACCCAGCGGGCTGGACAGCGGGGAACATTAAAAGATCCTGGTTTCACTGTGCATGGGAGGGTGAACAGGGAGGCTGTTATCAATATGGAGGGTAGCTGTTGTTGAAATCTTGCCTCATAAAAGGGCATTATCTAATATGAATAAATCTTTGCCTTCTCAGATCCCTTCATCACCAGGCGAAGGGCCAATGATTTCATACAAGCTGATGCGAGACTGGAACCCATCTCTCAAGAGAGGTATGTTATAGCCTCAAAACACTGAGGAGGGGAGTGGGGAGAGGTCTTTCACTGTGAAAGATGGGCTGGTACCAAGAGCAGCAGTCACAGTGACTTCTGACAACCCTTAGCTCCTCTCTCAATGTGAGATGCCTGTCAAGTTTCTAACCCCAGAAGAGGGAGAGTCACAAAGGAAGCTCAGTTTGAGATCTTGTTCTAGTCCTCATACCCCAGGCAGAATTTGCCTTTTTTAAATTAAAAGGCCATCTAGAGACCTCCTTCTCTCATCTACAAAATGCAGATGTAGGCAGTTTCATGCCTCATGGAGGGCTTCTGAAGATAAAGCCTGAAGCAGAGAAATCATCTTAGTGAGGTGTCAAGGCAAACCTTCTCTGCAGTAGCAGGCAGCCCTTTGCATTGTTTAAGATCTTTCTTCCATACATGGATTTGTGGAAGAGTAGAGGAACTGAAGGCAGCAGGCTAGGGGGACTGTGGAGGGTAGACACTTCCTCAGGCTGAGACAGGAGCCACCCCACTCTACCCACCACCGTACTTAGTCCTCAACTAGAAGACTACCTGAGGAGGCAATATGTCCCTGCTCTAATCTGGATGGAATGAACACAGCAGCTAGTGTCCTAAGGTCTTGGTTGCTGGGTAGAGGAACCGGATGATGGACCTTTCACCCTGGTGGAGGTTGGTAAGGCAGAAAAGGGCTGTGGGCAGATGTTTAAGACAACAGCACTAACTTCTCATCTTTCTTCCTTGTGCAGGATCAGGGAGCGTGTTAAGGCACCCCGGGAACGTCAGAGGGAGATCTGTGAAGACTACATCCCCTGCAAACAGTACTCCTTGTACCGTGGCTATGCTGCTGCTTACAGGCACTATTTTGACAGGAGGAGAACTAAATAAAGGATGTCCTGTCTCCACTCTGGGGCCTGGAGCCCGGGGTATAAAAAAAAAAAAAGCCAAAACCAAATCAAACCAAACCCAAAACTGCTCTGAAACATACTCAGTTGCTTGTGTCCCTGTATGTTATTCTGCTGCTGCTTCTCTCCCATGTAGCCATGGTTTCCTACACTGTATTAATTAGTGCTGAGCTGATGTAGCAGAGATCAGATAGAGTTCAGGATGTGGGTGTTCACTGCACAATAAATTGCTGGTTTGATACTATCTTCTCATGAATCACAGTATTGGGGGTGGGGGTGTGTGTCTCTGTGATTTTCCATAAAGTAGCTGAGTTTGTTTATCACAGAGGCTGGTGTGGATTATAAGGGAAAAAAAGTCACTACCTTGCAATCAGGTTTCAAAGGATCCACAATGTTTGTGTGCCAAAGTCCACAAGTGGGTTCTCTTGAAGATCACTGGCAAATTTCAAATCCCAGTCTTAAGACAATCTTAAAATGGTGTGGTGTTTAGAAGGCAGAGTGGGATTCACCTTTTGAAAATTTTAAATCTATAGTATCTGTTGTTATTGGGGGAAGGAGATGCTTGTTTAAACTTAAAAACAAGTTAGGACTAGAGCTAATGACAGCAGAAGCCTGTAAACTGCATCTTGTTTATCCAGCTACACTCAGGTCTTGATGTGGGTTGCTCTGAGAGAGTGTGTGGCCCAGACTTTGCTCATGTTTCCTTACTTCCACTTGAAATGATTCTGTAGTGAGAGAAAGCTGCAAAAAAACAAAGGTGAAGAGGAGCTCCAGGTGGTAAATAAACAAACAAAAGAAACTCAGTATTTGGAGTCAAGCTTAACTTTTTTATTTTCACCTAGAACAATTTCCTGTTACTGTTCATGACTCTTGAAACCAAGATGTGGCCTGCCCCTGTGCAGAGGTTGATCAGCACCTCCTGGCCCATTGAAGACCGAGCATGACCACTGTTGGGTGGTCATCAGCCACAGGACACCTCACAGAGCCTCTCCCCATGCCAAGAGGCATCAACATGTCCAAGAACTCAGTGCTGCTCTGGGCTGGTCAGCAGCCACAGGAGCTTGGACACACCTTGGTGTAGGGTGTGTAGGAGACACAGCTCAGCACAGATGATTTCTGTATTCACATCTCCAGGCTTCCACAGGCATCTGCAAATTACAGAAGTGGAAAAAATTCATTGCACACTATCAAAGACCACGAGATATAAAGTATCAAATCGCTGATTGATCTGTGAAATTAAGTCTAAGGCAAATCTACCTGCTACATGCATCTTCTTCCAAAATATGCTTTAAGGCTTTGCCAGCTTTGAAAATGAACTTTTGGAAAGAGTTATATATTGAGAACACTTCTGGTAGGAAACTCCATCATGACAACTGCTGAATTTTTGTGCAAAGGCAAAAGTGAGAGGTAAATGAATTTAAGGGGAATAAATCCTTATGGATCCTTATATGTATACCCACAGTTGCTCTGCATTTTCCCAAGTAGGTGAATCTTACAATCAACTGGAACAAATCTTCCATACCCTAAAGTCAACAAGTCTGCAGTGCCTGAATTTGACTCGACACTGTGACACTACCCAAAACAGAAGGTACAGCGTTAGTGCTGTCTAGGTCTGTGTCCAGAAGTATCTCACAATCCCAGCCTCTGATTTGCCACTATAAATAATCAATAACTGAGACAGCTATGTGCCCTTAAGGCCAAGAAGGCAAATGGGATCCTGGAGTACATTAAAAGGAGTGTGTCCAGCAGATCAAAGGAGGTTCTCCTCCCCCTCTACTATGCCCTGGTGAGACCTCACCTGGAATATTGCATCCAGTTCTGGGCTCCCCAGTTCAAGAGGGATAGAGATTTACTGAAGAGAGTCCAATGGAGGGCTACAAAGATTATTAAGGGAATGGAGCACTGCCCAATGAGGAGAGATTGAGGGACCTGGGGCTTTCTGATATGGTGAAGAGAAGACTTAGAGGGGTTCTAATCAATGTTTGTAAATATCTGAGGGCTGGGGGTCAAGAGGGAAGGGGCAAACTCTTCTCAGTTGTGCCCTGCGATAGGACAAGGGGTAATGTGTATGAACTGCAGCACAGGAAGTTCCACTTCAACATGAGGAAGAACTTCTTTACTGTAAGGGTCACAGAGCACTGGAACAGGCTGCCCAGAGAGGCTGTGGAGTTCTCTGGAGACTTTTGAGACCTGGCTGGATGCATTCCTGTGCGGCCTGTGCTGGATTCTATGGTCCTGCTCTGGCAAAGGGATTGGACTCAATGATCTATGGAGGTCCCTTCCAACCCCTGAGATCCTGTGATCCTGTAATAGCAGTGATTACTGTGGGAGTCAAGTAGTGCAAGCAATAAACTAGCATTTTTTAAAAGACTACATGCTGGTTAGAAACCTTGGGAAAAGTTGAGAAGAGAAGTAAAGCTGTTTGGATTACTACCATTGTATATTGTTATTCTTTTGAGTCTTCTTTATGGAAGCACAACTTTCCCAGAATTTCTATGATTTTTTTTTTCATATATTTATTTTTAAAGGGCTACTCTTTAAGATACTTTTGCTGGAAGTTATCAGCCTATATATTCAGTCTTCCATGGACTGTAGAAAAGTTGTTATTTTTTTTCCCCCAATCCTGAAATGTCTCTAACCTGAAAGTGTTTCTAAGAATTGGCAAAATCCCTAATGGCTCTGACTGCCCTTGGAAGCCTCTTAGGTTTGAATTCTGTAACTCTTGGACATGTCTTCTGCATGTGGGGCTGAGGAGGACTGGATGTGATATAGAAGAAGATGTGATCCATATTCTGATTGTGGGATGTGGCTTTGTGTACTTGGAAGGTTTAGGGAGCATGAGGTTTTTGGTAGACAAGCTGTAGAAGAGTCCTTGCAGGACTCTTCACATGAGTAACCACAGCCACTCCTGTCCTAAATAAGAAAACACTTTTGGAATCTAAAGGTTAAAGAGATTTTTAGACAAGAGAAGCCAAACTAGAGCCTCCAAACTAGGAAGATTTCCAAGGAGTAAAAGGAAAGGTTGTCCCTCAGGCTAACTACTGGAGTTCCCAACAGAATAATAGTCTCAGCCCTTTGAAGTGGTTTGGTGAAAGCCTCTGAAGCAAAAATCTACTTTGTGCTTGCTCTGTGCAAACTGTTTCATAGGTTTCTTTCAGGGGAACAGGGCAGGGAGGAATGGCAAAAAAGGGTCATCCCTGGGTTCGGTCTCATTTGATTTTCCACATGAGAGAGCCCCATGACAGAAAAAGAGCTTCTCTACCTCAGGGAGTGCTGGTCTCTGTCTTGGGTTTCTAGCACGAAGCTGGTTGGCTTTCAGGTTTGTAACAAAACCGATTTTTAAAAATCCAGTTGTTTTTCTCCAACAGTCCTGTTCAAAACCTCAGATAAAATCTTCCTGAGACAGATGTCAAGATGGCTGCCAGTACCTAGTAACTCCTGGCCCAGAGGACGGACTTTGTTTTGGAGCTCAAAGGCAGGAACAGAAGCCAGAGCAATGATCTCTCCAGTTGATCACAGGATATAAATTGCTGCCCGAAAGCGAGTTTCAGAGAACTTCAGTAACCTCCAGGAAAGCTCTGAGGTTAGGCAGCTTAGAGCAGCCAAAGAAGACATGAGGAGTCTGCTGGCACTGCTGATGATGACTCTGGCCCTGGCAACACTCTGCTGTTGTGAGAAAGGTAAGGGGACCTCTTCCTGGCAAGGCACTCGGGAGCTCTCTCTGCTCAACCCTGCAGCTTCGGTGGGAGGAGATGCACAGCTGCTCATTGCACAGCTTCAGAGCTCTGTCTGAGAGACACAGTCATGGATGGGAGAGATATTAGGGACTGAGAGCTTCATCTCTGGCTCGGCACTTTTGTCCACTAGTCAAACACCTCCACCCCCATTAAAAAAAAAAAATTATTATTGTTGTTGTTGTTGTTATTATTATTGCTATCACTATTCATAATTATATTATTAATATTATTATCATTGATGTTATTAATATTGTTATTATTATTGTTATTGTTGTTGTGGTGGTGTTATTATTATTGTATTATCATTGTGTTGTTATTACCATAGTGTTGTTATTATTATTATTATTGTGTTATTGCTGTTATTTTTATTATTGTTGTTGTTGTTACCATTATTATTATCACTATCATTATCATTGTTTAAGTATTAAACCAGTTTAGCATTTAGGTGAACCAACAAAGGTATGGTGGATGCTCACTCTTTTCACAGAGGGTTTTATTGCAAGCAGATTCGTGTTCACCACAGGGGAGAGGCATTTTTGTGTCTATCGGCCCTGGAATGCTGTAGGATCACAGCTACTGAGCTGAGGCTTCACTTGCAGGGAAATGTGGGATGTGGAGGACTTCTAAAGGAAAGAGAACCTGCTATTGGTGGTTTTTTTGAAAAAAAAAAAAAAAGAGGGATTTGTCACACTGAAATCAGAGCACATCACATTTGAAGGTGATTTAGTGATGGTAAATTCATGATGAAGAAATTGCAATGTAGTGGTAGCTCTACAGCTGATGACATAAGAGGGAAGGGAGGAAAGATCAGAAAAAACAGAATTTCCCCTTTACAGCAGAAAACAGAGTTTGAGCAGCAGAGACTTCTGTCTTTTCCTTTATTATCTCATTTAGAGTTAAACTCCATTCAGACTTTGGTACTGATATGTCATGTTTCTGTAGTGGCAAACATAGATCAGGCTTTTCCTCATTTTTCCACTTTTAAGTGGAAAAATGCATTTCAAAATCATTATTATGTCCCAGAATGGTTAACAATCTTGGAGTAGCACCTGATTTTATTTTATTGTTTTGATCCAAGGAGCTTATAAATTGTTTAGAACCAGCACTACACTCAACCCTTGTCACACCTTCTTTTGTCGTTTAAGCACAGGTGGGTTTTTTGTTTGTTTGTTTCAAGAGCCCTTTGTATGCCCATAAATACACTTATGCTAAATACCTGCTGACTTCAGTGGAGCTGTTTGAAAAAAAAAAAGTATAGTGGAACAGTGGAAAGAAAAAAACTGAGAAATAAAGCAGTTTGGGAGAGCCAAGATTAGGAGACCTCCCATTTCTCTTAGAGAACACTTTCCTTGGATGTTTGCAGAGAGCATTAAGGATTAAGATTTGGAGTGAAAACAAATAGTGTCTAAATTCCTCTTGGAAGGCCTGGTGAGTCAGGTACCTCTAGCCTGGACAAAAAAGCTGTGATGACAGAATTGTTCCTAATTTTTGACCTTATTTCAGTTCCTTATCAATGTGTTGTAATTTCTTCTCAGAGTGGAGGAAACCTCTGCTTGCAAAGATAGAGATGCTCAGCTAGCTATAGGTTCTGTCTAAATCTGAGGTTTTGCTCAAATGGCCACTTAGCCCTATCCATCCCTCTCTTAGCAGGGATGGGGAGGGTGAAGGACTTCCTTTAGCTACTACAATGATTAGATGTTTATTGTATCATTTAATCTGGCTCAGAGGAAGTTGAAATTAAACAAACCCAGGGATAACAGGTGAATTTTTCTGTGGTGCAGAAGTCTCTAAATCATATTCCATTTCTAAATTATGATTGTTAGTAAAACCCTTTTTCAGAGGAACAGACCTTCTGGAAAAGTGAGGGTGAGCTGGACCCACCCAGCAGGCAAAGGGATTTAGTTAGAGTGGAGCAGAGGTTGAGGACTCACAAGCAGATTCCTTTCTGTCTTTTTCCAGATCCCAGACACTCCTCAGAATCTGCCATCACTGACAGTGAGTATATTGTTGTGACTAATTCTTGGCTCCCTTCTCCTGCATCTGTCTCCCCTTTGAGAGTTTCAAGGGGTGAATAAGACCCATGCTGGATCCCTCTAGCTGCTCCTTTTTTATCCCCTCCCTGCATAGTCCTCGAGGTACAGGAGCACCTGCAGCAGTGGGGCTGCCTTTCATATCTATGGGGGCCTGAGACATCAGGGAGGTCAGCACCTCCCCATCAGCAGCCCAGTATCACTCTGAGTGTGCTAGAGCCATAGCCTGTATCCCACAACCCTTGAGCAGCCCCCAGGCATGAGAGGAGTCCTTCAAATTGTCAGCAGCTGGGCGTATCTGCCCTCTGTGATCACAGGAGGAAGAGAGTAGAGCAATATGGTCAGCCTCTCTGCCTCAGAGACCTATTCAAAGTGACTGTTGCACTGTTAAGAGTGCAGAACCTGCCCCAGGGCCTCCAGCCAGGCACTGGTGTTTTGGATGTGCTGACCAGACAGCCTGGTGTGCAGAATCACGGAGCAGAAAGGTTTGGTGCCATACAGCAACAGGCTGTGACATGTCTGCCAAATGCCACTACCTGGACAGTGTGAAAGCAAGTGCCTTTGTTGGCTGCTCCTGATGCAAGTCCCTCCTGTGGGGTCATCTAGGACATGGGATTTGCACACCTTGAGACATTCATAGCTTTTCCATCAAACTGATCCTGGCAGAAAGCTGTATGGAAAAACCCTTTCGTTCTCTCCTGTCTCTGTCTCACCTTTCTCACACTCTAAAGGACAACATTGCTGCTGAGGAGCATGAAAGCTGGTATTTCTCCAGCAAGCCAATACAAACACAGGTTGGCAAGGAGTGGCATTTTCAGAGGTGAAGCCAGTCCTTGCTTCTCATAGACCACAGCCCTGCATTTTTAACACACTGCATCCTCTTTTGATAGGCATCAAGATTAAAAAAGAAGTTGCTGATACTTTCATGAAGAGGCAGAAGAGATCCAGTCTGTATGAACGGTAACAATACTTGAGTCAGGCTGAGAGCTGGAATCTGGACCTGTTCTGAAGAGGGGGTGGGAAGGCAACAAGACATGACAAGGCATTAATCCATTGTACATCTATGTCATTACCTTCAAGTAATAATGGCTGCAGGAGACATTTATTGGTAGATAAATAGTTTGGTTGTGTTGGGGGGTTGTTTGTTTTTTTTTTTTTTTTTGTTTTTGGGGTGTTTTTTTTTTTTTTGGGGGGGGGTGTTTNTTTTGTTTTGTTTTTCTTTTTCCCATAAATATCCTTTTGGGAGCTCATAGCTGTGATCTATCTCCCAGGGAGATAGATGTGTGATCTATCTCCCAGTGAGGAAGACAGCACTAGCTGTCTGGGCTAGCCATGGGGGGACATCAGGATATAAATTAGAAGTGCCCTAATCTGCAGGATCATGAGAGGGAGTTTCCAGGATAATGAGCATCACAGACCCTTGGTCATTACTTCTGGCTCCCTACAAGAGCGCAGCTCTGTTGCAGGGATGAGACTGGATCAGAATGGCTGTTCTTTCTGAAACTGTAGATCCTGCATCCTTTTGTGCACAAATCCTAGGCACAAAGATTTGGAGAAATCCTAGCTGTAAACATTTGCAGAAATTTGAGGTCATCCAAGAATGCTCTTCAAGAGCTTGTTAAGTCACTGCCGCACGTAGGCCTGTGCAAAAAGAATTTGCATTCAATCCTTCTTTGGACTGGAGGGATAATCTTGTCTTTTAGACAATAGAAGATTGAGAGGCTTCATCTCTGGAGCTACTTTGGATCAGAGTACTGCAGCAGAGGAAGCAACTGATGTTGAAACCTGCAGTGGTTTAAAACAAGATGAAACTGTACTATCCCCTCACAGGTAGGGCATCATAAAAGTAGCTTCCACTATGAGCATTAATCAGGAAGGACTGAGCTCAGGTTACAATTTTTTCCTGAGGTAAGGTAAGTCTCAAAATACAGATTGAACAATTGGAATTAGAGGGTACTGCAGGATATACCAAATACAGAAACAAGGTAATAATGAGCTACCAGTGCCACTTCTCCTGTAGCATTGTGTGCAGTCATCAGGAAAGATTAACCGAGCCTGAAATAGGAGTTGAGAAGCAAATCCAAAGAGTATAGCTGAGACTAAAAGATTTGGCCTTTCTTAGCCTGATAAAAGAAAAGTGAGCATGGATAGTGTTGCTTTTAACAACAGGAAAGAAGACAATTAAAAGAAATTCCTTAAGCTAAAGGAAAGTAAGTGGCTAATGGAAAAGTGATCATAAACTGTGGGAAAATAAAAGGAAGCAGGCAATAAATAAACAAATAAATAATAGGGAAAAAAACTTCCTGGGTAGTTGGAGAATAAGATTTGGGACAAAAATCCCCAACACTGACTGTTTTTGTGGTCTCCTTTGATCATAAAACCTCGAAAGCAATTGGGTTCAACTTTCCCCAACATCAACAGTGTAGATTAACCTACCTTGAGAAATCCCCTGTCAGGGCACTCTGGAGAATCACTTTTCTTAGGTTAGCGTCATGGATGTGAAACCTCTCCAGCTACATCAACTGAATTGCAGAATGGCATCCCTCTCTCCCTCTCTCTGTCTGCTCCAGGTACTTTGAGTATTACAAAAGCCCAATGGAGCAGATGCATGAGCGCTGTGAAAACTACCCTCCCTGTGACTATCTCTCTGACCAAATAGGATTTGCCATGGCCTACAACCGTTTCTTTGGGAGATACTAAGGCTGGAATGGTCACATCTTTCATTTTGCTTGGGACCTCTCTGAAGGCCTCGGGAGAAAGAAGGCTGTGGGTTGGAAGGAAGGAAAGAAGACTGGGACTGTCTTCTGTTTCCCCCCTACCCAGTTGGAACTTCAAGGCAATAATTATCCAATTTGTTGAGCTTGTGCTAGCTGTCTTCCTCTCATCAAAAACATTTCTCTCCAGTTGTATTTTGTGGTATTTTGAGCTTCACCAGAAACAATTGAGAAGACCCTGTCTTACATCTTTCCACTCAAAACCCCTTGATGCAGTAGGAGGAAAAAAACTGATTCATGTCGAGAAAAATCAATGTATGCCTTAGAAAGACCACAAGACCTTTTGCCCTCTGTTACAAAACGCAGAGGACAAAATCTCCTTATGAAAGGAGAATGTCACAACATGTGCAAATAAAAGTGGGATGGATCTCATTGTGAGATGCGTGTTAGGAAGGAGGCAGAACAGCTGCCTCCTGTTACAGTAACTGGAAAAGTTCAGTACTTCCAGGTAATTTAATCACTCTAAATATGTGCCAGAGTAAGATCATTTTGCAAAGGTAGAGGTGTGGAAATACTCTCACATTGCCAGAAATCAGGTCCTAGTACACTCTTCTGATTACTCTTGTCACCAAATTTGTCTATAAAGCAACAACAGATAAATCCCCAGAGGTCTGTTTAAATAATCCTTTTAGATGAACCCTTCCATTTGTATGCTGCATCCAGTGACTAGAAAAAGCAACTTGGAAACCTCTTGGTTTTGATACAGTTGTTATCTGGTGAAACTGAATATACCTAAGCAGAATAAAAAAATTAATCTCTTCCTTTCTGATACTTCAGCATTTATGCTTGAAATAAAAGTGTCAAACATGCTCCAAAGAAAGCAAAGTAATAAAAAGCAATAAACTTTATAAAATAAAGAAAAAAAACCCCAATATTATTTCAAGGCTGGATTGAAATTGGGTCAGTATTTGGTTTATGTAAAGCACTTTGTACCTCTCACATACATATATATGTCTGTGTGGTTTATATACATATCCTCTTTCCTCTGCACTGCTTTATTCTGTCCTGTGGTAGGAATATTATAACCTAGCAACTTTCTGCACAGCCTCCCATGATGTGCTCTGTCAGCTTTTCTTCCCTGAGAGGGAGCTGGCAGGTCCCATCTCCAAGGACATGGAACTGCTGACCCTCAGGAGGCCGAGAAAGTCCAAATTTCTCTAGTTACATCAAAGTTGGTGCAACTATCCCCAGCTGCTGACTGCAATAAATACTGCTTATGCAAAGCAGGTTGGCGTGCTGCTTCTCTCTGGTCCTCTGTACAACTTTTTTTCTCTGGTTGGGGATGTTTAGAAGATAAAGTCTGCTCCTATGGTACTTGAAGAGCACTATCCGGATGTACGAGGCTTCCTTCTTCCCTCCTGTGCCCTAGTTTGAAAAGTAGAAGTGACTGCACTGGAATTTGGGTCACAATGACAGCGAGGAAGGGTAGGCTTTTTCCAATTCACCATCTACTGAGTTCAGCATTTCTCTGAAAGACCTTGCCCTGAAGTAAGAACACTGAATAAGTCCGCAGAGATGGCTGCCAACGTGAGTGTGAGCATCTTGTGTTTGGCAAGCTGCTATGACTTGCACCAGCTGTGCTGACCTTGGCCAAGGAGGCAAGGTACAGTTAATAAGTACCTCTGCTTGTCTTGGTCAGCCACTTGGGGCTGCTTCCTTCATTGGCATGAACTGATGAGACTCCACTGCTCACAGACAAATTCTTCTCTGACACTGTCTATAAATGGTCAGAGAACAAAGTGCTCACTGAAGGCAGTGAAAATTTTGCTGGAAAAATAGAGAGATTAGTGAAATCCTAGCGTCTTCTGTACTAACAACATAGAGGGGCTGTCGTTGTTCTACAGTTTTGTTCACACACACACACAAATACCAAGCTTCTTGTCCAAATTTCCATTTTTTTTTTTCCTATTAGTTTGGGATTTTCCCTCCCTCTTTCAGTAATTTCTTTTTTATTTTTTTACTTTCAGGGCAGTTGCACACAAAGGCCTCAATCATATTGTCTCCTCTGGGCCACCAGATCTCTATATGGGCAGAAATCAGCACCAGCTCTGGGGATGTGAGCACACAAATTGCATTACAAATGTGCAGCGGGAATGGAGGAACTCGGTTTTAGTAACGGCCATGTAGGTACTGCTGCAAATCCTCTGGTGCCATCTTGTGGCCGCTCTGTTTACCGCCTTCGAAGCGTCTCAAAATGCAAAGCCTGCTTTCTTCCCCATTCGCTTCGTACTACAACATCCGCTAGGAGGTCAGGAGAGAAAAACAGGGGTAAAATCTGCATCTGGATTGTGTGCAGCTGAAATGACATTTCAGTGGGGCTATTAATCCTGATTGTCAAGTTTCCGCTGGGATCTGTTGCAGTGTAGCTCCTTTGTATCTCTATCCAACTAGGAGAGCAGATGCCTCTGAATAACTCCACAAGCTTTTCTGTAGATTCACTTTTAGCAGTTGAAAAAACACTTTGTGAAATACAATCCAAGAAGACAGAGCAATTAGAAGAAGCAGCAGCTAGGCTGCATTTATCCCTTTACATCATCCTTCATGTCATCATCTCATATCACCAGTGGATGCAAACACTGTCAGCAGCATTTAGCTGGTGCAGAGTTACAGATCACTTTGAAGGAACTCAGTCCAAGACCTTTTGTCCTTGCTAACCTTATTTCAGCAATAATCAGCAAATGCCCTCTGTCCACAGAATCCAAGCAGCTGCAAAAGTGTCTCTTTTCTCAGATAACCCCCCCACAACTACAAGTGTTCCCCTCACCTAGCCTATCACACCTGCCTCACACACTGTTGTCCAGCAGCCAGTTGAAAATGGATTTCACTTCTGTGTAGTCAGAGCAAGGCCCTGACTCTTCCTCTTGTCTCTTTTTATTTTTTGCTGTCAAAGGCCATGGGGTTTTGCAGGTGAGTAACTCACTGAGCTTTATTGAGAAGGCTGACTGGAAAGCAGTTAGTAGAGAGGGGTTAGTTCCACTACAGAATCTGTATTTACACACTCATTCTGAGTGACCCAATGTAAACGGTTCAAAAGTGCCACTCTTCCAGGCTGTATGGGTACGATTGGCAGCGTATTATTGGAAACTAGGGAGAGCTAAGGAGGATCAGGACAGTTACCTTATCTCTGCTTCCAGATGGGATTCTGACCTACTCTGCATTTCTGTGTTGGCTTTATCAGAGCTCTGCACTTCTTTAAAAGCGGGTTTTTAAGGTCTTGATCAGGGACTGCTCTCCGCCTCATCTGGACGCATCATTTCCTCAGGAGTGAGCTGTCTTATACTTCTTCAAGCCAGGATTTTATTCCCTTTTGCAATAATAACACTTGGAATTAAGAGAACCATTAAGGTGAAGGACACCTACATCAGCTGGAACTGGTGCAGTCAGACCTCTCCTTATGGATTGTGGGCAGCAAATTGTCTGGATTAATTAATGACTTACGAGTTGATGGAAGAATCTGGTGAATGATCCTTGGTTGAAGAATTCCCACCAAAACCTGAGTGCAGATTGCAAACTGCAACATTTTCCAATTCAAGAGAAAAGAGAAACAAACAGATGTAAATAACCTCTACTTCAGCAGTACCTTCTTTACTGTGTCTTGGGGGGACTCTATGATGCCAGTGCTGGCCGGCATTTTATTGCTGATCTCCTCACAAATGCTGGTAAAAGGGGTAAACATTGTTGTGCTGTTTTTTTGTTTGTTTGGTTTTTTTTCTTTTTATCTTTTTTTCCCCTTTCCTTTTTAAAAAAATTTCCTTTTTATTTCCCTTTTCCTTTCTTTTTCTTTCCCCTTTTCTTTCTTTTTGTCTTTGTCTTTATCTTTGTCTTTGTCTTTCTCTTTCTTTCTCTTTCTTCTCTTATTCTGAGTGAAAGATGTGACAAGACAGGAGGAGGAAATTCACCTCTCTGAGTGATCAGAGATGCTTCACTAGCACATTTCTTTGCTTATTCTTTCTGTCTTTAAAACCACTTATTAGTCATGAGTACAATATTGACATAAATGCACCATGTGTTCATCTTCTGACATGCCAGCTCTCTTGGAGTTTTTAATGAAAATGGCCCACATCAAATAGGAACTCAGGCATCTTGGCTGGGATTTGCCTGAGATGGGGCTTGGACAATAACCCAAGGCTGCTTAGGAAGATCTTGTCAAAGATGCCTGTTTGCTGTGCTTGCTTTGCCAATAATGTCAGAGGCAAGAAGAGAGTAGGGAGAAACTTGGCTTGTATCCATAGTGATATACCAAAAAAATCCACACTCTGATGCTAGTCTTGATTTGCTTTTATGTTGCAGGCTGCATCCCACTTCATGATGGATATGGCTTTGCATTCCTTTGATGACCAGTATCTGGGATGCAGAGAGCAGGTGATGGAAGAACTGGAGCGAGGAGATTATTTCCAAAAGGAAATAGCTGCTAACAAGGAGTATTTGAGTCTCTGGAAGAAGGCCCAAGAGGCTTTGTTAAAGAGCCCTGTAGGTCTCCTAAGAGAGATGCGTGAAAGCCATGCTATAGTCCTCATGGCTTACACCATGAACTCTTCCCTGCATTCTCAGCTCAACTGGGCCACTGCTACAGCAGGAAGCTCTCCAGAGCACTACAGACACAACTTCAGTTTCAAGTATTTTCACTTTTACCTAACGACTGCTATTCAGATAGTGAAGCAATGGCAGAGCAGCAAGGAAACCACAGGGAAGCGTAAGTGCTACCGGGTGCACAGGGGGGTAAAAGGTTTGTACATCGAGGCCATGGTGGGCAACAGGGTGCGATTTGGCCGCTTCACTTCTACCTCTCTCCTCTGGAATGAAGCCCAGAAGTTTGGGAATGAAACTTTGTTCACAGTGACCACTTGCCTGGGAGCAGCTGTGCAAGGCTTTTCTTACTACACATCTGAGAAGGAAGTCCTCATTCCCCCTTATGAGATCTTCCTTGTCAAAAGCTTCTTTCAGACGCGGCACGGGAACCGGATGCACCTGCACTCTGTGGGGAACTACAGCAAGTACCACTGCCAGCTCCTGGAAGGTATTGTACTTATCCTTCCATGCAGGCAGGTCACAGGACAGGCTGGTCTCAACTACCCCAAGCAGCCCTCACCAGCTATGCCTACATGAGGCCGCATTCAAGGCCAAATCTATAGCTTGCTCACTGTGTTTGCCTACAATAGGCAATGTTTCATCTGCTCGTCATGAAACAGCACCCCAGAGCTCAATTAAAGATGAATCCACCTGATGCACAGCAAGTCTCAGGATTTTTTGCAGACTACATTTATGCTATCTATCATTGCAAGGATGTCATGAGACACAAGAATGTGGGTCCCCATCATTCCCACTGCAAAGGCAGATGAGGTCTGCATGTAGCTTGAATTAAAATGTTTATTCTGGTGGCTTGCAAGGCTACCACACTTCAAGCCTCAGGACAAAACTACCACTCCTTAGTTGCGTTCCCTCCTGTGGCAGAAGACAGTAGAGATATACTTTGGCAAAGCATATACTGTGAGTTTTCTGGCTACAGAAAGAACTCTGTGGTGGAAGATCTTACTGTTCCACATCCCTGTCCTTCTCTAGCTTTTGTCTCTCCAAAGAGTAGTGTGTCCATGCAAACTTTCAGCACAAAGTAATTCAGGAATGAATTTGTGTCTGGGCCCAAGCCAAGGTAGTAAGCAGACTTGAGAAAATGGCTTTTCTGGGAAAAGTCTGTGTTAGCAAGTGTAGGAAGCTTTAGCCAGTGAAAGACTTCTAAATGACTGGTCTCTTGACTTTCAGCTTCAAGAAACAAGAATGGTGGTTCCACTACCCTCACCTCTGCTGCTCTTGTAATTGGAGTCCTCATATGCTTGGTCTGCAAGAACTGATTCTCTGGCTGCATCCAGGTATATAAGTTTGAAGAGAAAGCAAGAACAACTCACAAGAAATCAGTCTCTGGAGCTCTGTTGTGCCAGAAGGTTCAACCCTCCATTTGCTTTTAGCATAACCTCTCCATCTGAGTCTAGAACATTTGGCCTAATTTATCAAGACAGACTTTCTTTGGACACATTAAGGTAGGCAGGCAGTCATCTGTGGCCTTTCTGAGGAGTAGAGAAGTGACACCCTTCATTTTGGCATTCAGAAAACACACATATGGACTTTGGACTATTTACAGATCTCTTAGTACCTTTATTTTTAGTGAGAGTTTGTCTGTGGGACACATAAAGTGCCATGGTGTAAAGCCCAGTGGGTATCTGTGCAGCCTTGCATATCTCCTTTAAATGCAAGGTCCCAGGGGACAGTGAAACCTGTGGGTGTTATTTCCCTGTTGCCTGACCCAATGGACCAAACCATGGGTGTCTGTAATGGGAGAGGCCATCATCTAATGATGCAAATCATAGTAATGTGTTCTATGAAACTAAATCACTGTCCCTGAAATCCCAAGACATGCTTGCCCAGTTAACTAAAACAAATTTTATACTCAACTGCTTTACTCTCAGCTTGTTTTCTATCTTTATTTCATGGTACTTTCTTGTTGCTCTTGGCTGACCGGTGATTTCAAGCAACAAGTTGCCAGAACTTGATTTTGACCCCTACATACTCAACAATACTAAACCCAGATTTCAAAAGAAGAATGAGAAGTTCAGCTGCTGCAGATACTTCTTGTATGTGTGTTCAAACAATCCTAAATTCTTTTGTATGCAAGAGTCACATGAATCAAGGGGGATTTTTCAGGAATCAGCCCATTTATGTCTCTCCCTGCAGATCAGTTATCATTGAGATGCAGACTTCAGCCATTTTAACAAAGGATTGGATTCTTTCACAAGGTGGCTTCAGCACCAGGAGAGTGTCCTCTAAGTAGTCAGCAGCTGCTTTCAGGATTTTCTTTATGGATTTTTGTCCTCGAAGAACAGTGATAGACTGTAGTAAAATAAGAAATGAAGAAGAGGAGGGTGAAGAGTGAAGCTCAAGCTCCTGTGCTGGTGCACTCCAGAAGGAGCAGCTTTCTGTGGTACATGGAATCTCATTTTGTTTCAATATCTTCTTAGGATCAGCATAGTCCATGAGAAGTTCTGATATCTGGAGGGATAAGGCAAGTGAACTTGTTAACTGATGAAGAGCAGCCTCTATTGTGTCAGGAAAACCACCATGTTTCAACATCACTGCAACAAGTACATCCACAATGCTTTCTACAATCCCTTTGTAATTCTCACAAAGCTCCTTTACTGCAGTGATCTGGTCCTGCAGGGAGGTGGTGGGACCAGGAATCTTATCATACACACTGTGGATGATGCTTTTCTGTACATCTTTGTCTTTTGTTTCCATGGTGGCTTGCGTCTCTTTCAAAGCACTGACCAGGAGCTGCAGATTCTCTTTGATGCTGAAGTGTTCTTTGACTGGCACGATGGGGAAGTTGGTGCCAAGGTGCTGACTGAGGAGTTGGAATATTTTGTTGGTTGAAGAGACACAGAAGTACATTAAGTCATGTAGATCATGGCAGGCCAAAATCAGCCTGTCTTTATCACTCTTAAAATGGTGGCAGGTTAACATTGCTGCAGCAGAGGGCCTGACTCTGAAAAGCAACCAGAGAAAATCCAGGGGAATAAAACTTGATAGGGGAATAAAACTGGATAAATTTTTAACTAGATGTTACATTCCTGAAACCAATATTACAAATTATCAGCTCACCTGATCCACCCTCCACCAAGCCATTGCAGTTAGAACACAGGAAAAGCTCTTTGTCAGTCTTTGCTGGTGTCTTATCAAACAGAAAAATATGGTGCAAACAGCTGCCAAGTATCATTACTCTCATGGCTGTGGGAAGCATGTGATTTGAAAAGCAATAGAAGTGCTTTAAGTGATCTTTTGGAAAATGCTTTTTTAGTGTTTATTGGTGATCTTATGGGAGTCCTAGCAAATGATCTGCTTTACATCATACTTAGAAGTACAAACCTTCAGATTGTGTATACTTGTGAATCTACACAGAATGAAACTCACATTCTGTGGAAGAGGGAATGGACACAGCAAAATCAAATGTGTAAGGAACCTGCATTCAAGAGGCAGTGCAATTGAAGGCTGAGTAGTGCCATGGTTTGTCAGGCTACAGCTTCCTGTGAAGTGACCCATATCTGTCAGTTCATATGCAGCTGGATGTTGCAAGCATCCCTTGGTAGGTGGAGGCACAAAATATTCTCCTTGCTTGGACTCCTGTCTTGCTGCTGTTTTGACTGCTAAGGAAGCTAGGTCCTTCCGCTTGCATCTGAGGTACTGGTCTCTTCTCATGGGTAATTATTGATAGAACAAGAGGGAAAAGCCTTAAGTTGCACTGTGGTAGCTTTAGACTAAACATTAGGAAGTTTTTTTTTCACCGAAAGAGTAGTCAAGCATTAAAACAGGCTGCC
>VWYK01043612.1:5081-26172 GCA_013399775.1 Semnornis frantzii | reverse complement strand
GGCGGGGGTGGGAGGTTCTGGGGCGCTCCGCTGAGGGAGTGACCCTTTCACCAGCTCCTTGCTGTGGCGAAGGGGCTGGCAGGGGGAGGAAGGCGCTTTGTAGAAAAAAAAAAGAGGTCTGGCCAGGCCGGACGGAGGGGATAAGGTTCATCAGGGACGAGTGCCAGGTGCTGCACTCGGGTCACAATAACCCCTTGAACGCTCCGGTCTTAGGGACAGAGCGGCTGGAAACTGCTTTGTGGAAAAGGACCTGGAGGTGTTGGTCAGAGGCTGGCTGAACATGAGTCGAGGTGTGCCCAAGTAGCCAAGGCCAACAGCATGCTGCCTTGGATCAGCAGTAGTGTGGCAAACAGGAATACGGCAGTGATTGTTTCCCTACACTGGGCACTAGTGAGGCTAAACCTCAAATACCGGGTTCAGTTTTGGGCCACTCACTACAAGAAGGACATTGAGGGGCTGGACCATGTCCAGAGATGGGCAACAAAGCTGGTGAAGGACCTAGAGCATAGGTCTTGTGAAGAGCATCTGAGGGAACCTTAGTTGTTTAACCTGGAGAGAATAAAGCTCAGAGTACACCTCTCCACAACTCTCTTGAAATGAGGTTGGAGTCAGGTGGGGTCAGATTCTTCGCCCATGTAACAAGTGATAGGACAAGAGGAAATAGCCTCAAGTTGTACCAGAGGAGGTTTACGTTCAATATTAGGAACAATTTCTTTGCCCACATGGGTTGTCAGGCCCTGGAACAGGCTGCCCAGGTCAGTGGTGGAGTTGCCATTCCTGGAGGGATTTAAAAGACACATAGCTGTGGTGTGGAGGGACATGGTTTAGTGGTGGACTCAGCAGTATGAGATTTGTGTCTGGACTTGATCTGAAAGATCTTTCCAATGTAAATAATTCTATGATTCTTCTCATCACCCTGACCCTGAGCCATCATGCCTGTGCAGGGCTGTGAAGCTGAGTGACTCCTGCTGCTTCACCCTCTTTAATTTGAGAAGTAGTTTTGCAGCGATTTCCTCTCAAGGGAAAATATTTCTGTGGGCACAAAAATCTGAGAAGATTTTGCATGGGCAAACGTTTGCTGCAATACATTTGTCAAGGGTGTGGTTGGACCACTCTGGTTCTCTTTCGGTATGCAAATAAGGTTGCTGCAAGGGCCAGCCTGGAATGACCCCAAACAACCCTTGCTCAGACTCAGCTCTCGATAAACTTTGCCACACATGGCTTAGGAGTCTAAGAGAAAAACAAACAAATTTTAATTATTGCAGCAGACCATAGATTATATTTTTTCTGAGCTGGGGATGTTAGACCATCCCAAAGTGTGGAAATGGTAACTTTAGCAAGTATCAAAAATGTTCAGGAAGGAGTATTCAGTTGATAAGTCCACAGCCTACTACATCCTTCATTCCAAGTCCTCTCACACTGAGGATATCCTGCAGCTTAAAACAGCTTCTATTAATTTAATTTCTATAGTTTCTCCTGTAAAAGTAACTTGGTTCTCATCTGTACAGAGATAGGCTTTCTGGGAAGGCAGAAGGAGGCAGCACCTCCTGCACGGAAGACACCCTGTGTACAAGGTGACATCCCTCCAGCCCACACATACAGTCTCTAACTAAACCACAGCTTCACCACTTGGTGTGAAAAAAATGTCTTATTACTTCTGGAAAGAACTTTTGTCACTTTCTAAGCAGTGAGGACACTCTTAGTCAGTCCTCACCACCCATGAAGTAAAACGTTTCCAAATGCTTTCCCAAAGCTGTACAAGCCAGAAGTCACTGCAGTAATTTCACCTGGCAGCAGTATCTGCAGTTACGTCCTTGTCTGAGGAGAAATTCAGAGGTCTCAGATTAAAAATGAATGTGCTGAGAATAAAGCAATACTGAAATCAAAGGATGTTTTAGAAGTTAGGAGCGCAATGAAGTGGGATTGTTTTAGACTGAATTTATCTATAGCTTTAACTGTGGCTGTCACCATAGTATTTGAGCATCTCATGAAGTTTAAGCAGGCAAATTCTGTCATTCTTTATTATGTCTAATAGCATGACGGTCCCTCAGGAAACCTGACTGGAGTTGTCACGTAAGCTTGCTGGTCCTTTGGGGATACTGGCACGGTAAGCGATCACACAATGAGAGAAAAACGTAGAACAGTCTGGCCCTAAATTATTTAGCCGTGAATTGCTCTGAGCAAGTAGAAGGGTATTATCTTAGAATTAGAGAATCACAGACTGGTTTGGGTTGGAAAGGCCCTTTTATGGTCAACTGATCCAAATCCCCTGCAGAGAGCAGGGACATCTTCAACTAGATCAGGTTGCTCAGAGCCCCAAACAACTTGACCTAAAATGTTTCCAGGGACAGAGCATCTACTGTCCCTCTGGGCAACCTAGGTCATGTTCTAACCACCTTCAGTGTAAAAACTGTCTTCCTTATATCTATTGTGAATTTCCTCACTTTTAGTTTAAACTATCACCCTTCTGCTGTCACAACAGGCCCATATTTTTGATTGACCCCTTTAAGTACTAAAAAGCCACCAGAAGGTCCTCCACGAGCCTTCATTTCTCAAGGCTGAACAATCCCAGCCTCTCAGCCTGTCTTCACAGCAGAGGGGTTTGGAAGTTTATTGTTAGGTGGGGTTTTTTTCCTCCTGAGATAAACTGTTAATTCATTTTTACCTCTTTACTCTTCAGTCTCTTGCTCTTCTGTTTTCAGAACGTGAACTTGCTAAAGGGAGATGAGCAAAGAAATACACAATAATCTGAAAAAATACATGGAAATGTGCTACTTGCTCTTCATGCAAGTAGCAAAGATTGTAAGCAATATTAAAAAATATCTTTTCTTGTTTTAAAGAGAGATAATTTCAAGCCTTGATTGTTTTAATAAAAAAGCAAATTAGAAAGAAGTTTTGATCCCCTGGGAGAGAAGCTCTTAAGATCATCACTAGGACTACGGCTGATAAATATGCAGCTTGGTAGAAGAAAGATCCCAGAAAAGAAAGTTTCCAAAGCACGTCTGAGGTCAGTCTTTTGAAACGTGAAACATTTAGTTAAAAATGAAGATTTTTCTCCAGCATTCCTCTCTGGGAAGTGTTGCAGATGCTGTGCTGGTAACATCCTGTGCTAATTGAAACCAGTGACAAAGTCCCCATTGATTCCAGTGACCACGGATGCAGCCTGTTTGAGGGGGATCAAGTCTGTGTGGCAAAGCAGTGCAGTTATGAAGAAATGCTCCTGGATATAGTTTTTGATAAACTATAGATTTGTGAAAAACTCCCTTCTACAGGCTAAATTTTTCATGGCTAGGTTCCAATCCTATAGACAACTTCAGCATGAAGCACAATAATGAACCCAATTTTATTCTACCTCAAATCAACTTCAGAGATTTTTTTAGTGGTCCATTTCATGCTGTCAAGAGTCAGGGTTGGGCCAGCCACTAGACAAGTGACAGATACTTTCTGTGAACCCCTCTCCCTTCCCAAAGGGAAGAGGAAGGGAATAAGGGAGAGAGACGCATGGGTTGGAAATGAAAACTAAAGCAACTTTAATGAAAATAGTAACAATAAATAGATACAAATAGTTATAAACCAAAATTGAATCCAACCCTCTGATGGCAATGATGTCACTGCCACCTCTCAAGGTGTGGGCAGACACTGGGGAAGTCCCAGATTGGACTCAGTGGGAGACAGGAACTGGATTCAGGAACAGTTGGATTGGGATCAAAGGGAGAAAAGACACTTTGGATGCCGATTTGACTCTGGTGATCCCTCAGCTTTATACTGAAGGTGACATCCATAGGATGGAATCTGTTGTTGGTCACTTTAGGGCCACCTGTCCTGTCCCCTCCCACCTGCAGGTGCCAGCTCTTACTTACTGCACCCCAACACGGTGCACAAGGTTTAGCAGTGCCCTTGGTCTCCACATGAACAAGTCTAAGCCAGAGCCTTCTGCACTCCAGCCCTTGTCAGTAACTCTTCCCATCAGTGTTGTCCCTGCTAGAAGCAGCCACTGTGTACAAACATACCCTCAACTTCAGGCAGTGCCCTCACTGAGCAGAGACTGAGCTGCGAAGTCAAATCACTGACCAGAATTAGTCCTGTTCTAGCTCAGACCAGGAGACACGCCCAAGAGTTCATGCTGACAAATCTTGGCTAAAGTTGCATTCTTTTCTGAGCTAGAGCATGCTTGGCTCCAGGTGCTGGGAGAGCAGGAGGGAACACAAGCCACGGGGGAGCAATAATGCTACTCACCTGCACATCAGGATACAACTCCTTAAAATAAATCACAGATAGCTTTATTTTGCAAATTATAGTTGTTTTGTAGACTAAATGTAATTATGTAGGTGAATAATTTGTCTATATGTGACCATGAAAGCTTGAACTAACCAGTTTTTATCTGGGTACTTACTGAGGATTTTCTTTATCTTTTTTTTGCAAATTCCATGCATAGAACCTAAGTCTGAAACTGAAAGCAAACTTTTTTTTTATCAGCAACGCACTGTTGGTCAGTTCTTTCTCATTACCATTGCAGTTTCATTTTGTTTAACAGCTGCAATGCTATACAGGGCCTAGCATCTGGAAAAGCTCTGGTCTGCTCCTGGGTTGTTGAATATTTCATTACCTGATTTGTGATTTCCACACACGTTAGCTACAACAGGAGAAGAGGGAATTTCCAACGCACCTTTTTCATTATCTGGAGCATTTGGGTTGGGGAGGTGGTGCTCAAAATAATTCTGTGAGACGAATTCGTGTCTGCTTGTTCGAGATCTCGCTCTGTAGCTGCTCTCTGCAGATTCTGATCTGGTGCGAATGGATAGGAAGTGTTGACATCCAGAGAAGTGGTGACTCAGAGCTGTTCACAAGGGTCATTGAAGTTTTGAATGTGTAGAGATGGTGGATAAAAGAGCCAGAAAATGCCACAGTTAAATTTAAAAAACTTGTGTTACTGAAGAACAGACAAGCACCTGAAGTGTTCCCTTCAATCACTCAGGCAGGCAAAACCATTTCTTTGGTATTTTTACTGAAGATTAGATATTTCAGACCAGAATAACTGAGAAGGGGCTTTAATTATGAGAAGCTTCGCTGCTGAACAAACAGCAAGTTAAAAGTGAAAAGCTGACAGCAGTTATCTGTGTAGCAAATATAAACAGTGAAACAGTGCTTAATTAAAAATACCCATGTCAGCATCTGAGTGAAGTACTGGGAATGTTAAAGGGAAACCCATGGCTTGGGGATAAGCAATCAGAGAATCATAGAACTGGGTTGAGTTGGAAAGGACCTTAAAGATCATCTAGTTCCAAAAACCCTGCCCTGGCAGGGGCACTTTCCTCAAGACCAGGTTGCTCCAAGCCCCATCCAACCTGGCCTTGAGCACTTTCAGGGAGGGGACATCCACAGCTTCTCTGGGCAACCTGTTTTGTGTCTCACCAGCCTCACAGTGAAAAGTTTCTTCTTTATATCTAATCTAAAGCTACTCTTTTTCAGTTTAAAACTGTAACACCTTGCCCTAATGAACACTAAAATCTGTCAGCTCTAGGCTGCTGATCAAAACCCACACAGTGGCACTAACATCTGACATTTTTCCACACATTGAGTACCAAGGTGTTGAGGATCTGTGCATGGCTAGCAAGAACCTCCAGTCCACATTAACAAACCCATTAAAATTCTGGGCTTCAGGAGAGCCTTGGAAATAGCTGATGGTTCCTGTTTTGACAGCACTGAGTAAACTAGAAACTAAAGGACACAGAATTCCAAGTACAGCAGGAGCTTTGAAGGCTTAGGCAGGTAGTCTGCCACAAGTGCCTGCCTTCAACAGCAGCTTCCCCACTTGGCACTGAGCACTGACAGCTACTGACCAAGCCTGGGAAGGTTACTGGAGAAACAAGCAGTTACCCTTAGCTGCCCCCACGTTCTGCATGTGAGCAATTCAGCCAGCCTGCCCATAGGAATGGAAACCTGGATCTTTAGAAATCACTCTTTCATTGAACATGAGCATTAAATAAATGTAAAGAAAGTTTATAATTAATGTTTTTAATATACTAACAATGCCATTAATAAGTTCATGGAGACTGGGGCACAGAAATAAAATAAAACCAGGTTATAGCCACCTATACACTGAGCCAGCTCAAGTGAATTTCCCTCTCTTTTGCTCCCAGACAAACTCATAGGACAATTAACACAGCTGTCCCACAGCTGAAATTCACATCTCAAGCAAAACCTTTGTCCTAGGACTTGCTTTTGCTGAAAAGGAGCATTGATGTGAAGACAGACGTATCCTCATCAGGATATGTGTAACCTCACACATCCAAGCACTCCCTGCAGTTCTCTTCATTCATGCTTCCCTTTCCCCAGGGATTTCCTGTGAACCATAACCCAATTAATACCTGAACCGTTAACACACTTCCTCAAGGATTACAGAGCTTTCCCCTATCCTGCCCTAAAGCTTTAGGAGTGTTTCCAACTCTGGCACGAGTAGGTGGAGCCATCTGCTACCCAGGCAGTAAACAGAATTTGTTAATGACAGTCCCAGCCTGACAGAAATACAAGCAAACCATTAATGCATTGTGTGGTGAATTGCTTAAGAAAGCAGGGTATATTCCTGCACATGTATCTTCTTTAGGCCCTGACACCTCTATTACATATGAACCAGTATACAGGACTTAAAATGGACATGGACCAGCAGCTAGAGGCTAGAAATAAGGCTAGACCAGAGGCTAGAAATAAGGTCAGGCAGTTGCTGAGAGGCAGGGCAGATCTGAGAGACTGGAGCTGTCCTCTGGCTGCCTGTGCTCTCCCTGAATAAATGAAGTGCTTCAGTCTGGGGCCGATATGGCATAAATCTCCACTGTGCCAACATCTCATCCAGACAACATTCAAAAGCAAAGGCTGCCAAGAAATATGAATATGAGTGAGTTCAGAAGCTGGAATATAATTTAATGGACTTTGTATATCATTCTTCCAGCTGCTCCTGGTTGATTCCTACCTCCATTATCTTTCTCTTAACTAGCTGCTGATTTGTTCCCCTTCACTAATATCTGAGTTCTTAGCAAATAATTTTAAAAAATTATCTCCATTTCACTCTTCTTTCACTTCTTGTAAATAAGTTGATGATTCCCTTTTCTGCTCTGGTGAGACCTCACTTGCAGTGCTGCCTCCACCTCTGGAGTCCACAGGACAGGAAATACATGGACCTGTTGGAGTGGATCCAGAGAGGGCCACAACAATGACGGGAGGGCTGAAAGTCTTCTGTGGTGAGGACAGGCTGAGAGAGTTGAGGCAGGTCAGCTTGGAGAAGACAAGGTGCCAGGGAGACCTTCTGGTGGGTTTTCAGTGCTTAAGGGACTGCTAAGAAAGATGGGACAGACATTTTAGCAGGCCGTGTTGTGACAGGACAAAGGGTGATGGTTTAAAGCTAGAAGAGAGAAATTTAGATTAGAGAGAAGGAAAGCATTTCTTACAATGAGGACAATGAGGTGGTGGCTCGGGTTGCCCAGAGAGGTAGGAGATGCTCCATCCCTGGAACCATTTCGGGTCAGGTTGTCTGGGGCTCTGAGCGACCTGCTTTAGTTGCAGATGTCCCTGCTGACTGCAGAGGGGTTGGACCAGGTGAACTTTAAAGGTCCCTTCCAACCCAAACCAATCTATGATCCTATGATTTTATATTTCCTCAACCAATAAATGCCAGATGTTTGACGTGTGGGTTGTTGTGTAGGTCTCAAGATCATATTTGCCCTGATCCAAACCCTATTGCAATTGAAATTTTTTTAGCTGTTTTCTGCAGAGGGCTATAACTCAGGGCTATTGAAACAAAATAAAGTCTTGCTTGTAATCAAAACTATTCTTTATCCAAAGGATGAAGCATACTTCATGTCAGACTTGATTTACCCATTCAATACTGCTTACATTAGGTTTAAAAAAAAAAGAGGTTATTTTATGTATTTTATACAGTATATAATTAACTGGTGAAACTTGGTGCCACAGGAAAGCACATGAGAGACAAGTAAATGAGACAATGTCTGGTTTGCATGTCGAGTCTTGTGTGGAAGCCAGTGAGTGGGCCACGCTACAGAACAGCAACACAAGTGAGTTTTTACCCTCACAATAAAATTAGACTGTTTGTGTTACCATGTTCTTGCAATTGCCCATCTGTTTCTCTGTGCCTGTTGTCTCTTGTCTTGTATTAAATTATGAGCTCTCGAAGTGGATAACAGCCAAGGTCTTTTGGTAGGTACTTTGACAACCCATATCGGTCTTATGTCAGTAAAAGAAATAAGGCAATTCTGGCTAAAAGCCTGCCCTTATTCAGAAGGGACACTGAGGTAGGGATTAGAAATAAAAAATTGTAATGAAAAAACAGGGAGAAAAAAAAAAGGAAAAAAATTGCAGACACGCCTGAAGGCAGCTAACTGACCCTGTAAGAATCTTGGTGTGAAATGGAATATCCCCACTATCACTCTGATTCAAACTAATATTTAATTAATAGCTTTTGAGGGGAAACTAGTGAGATGATTTATTTCCCCTAGTTTCTTTATTATTTTTTTTCCTGTAAAGTTTGGTTTACCTTTTTACCTTTGCATTAAAGATGTATAAACCCCAGCTCAATGTTCTCTCCAAGCGCCATCTGAGAGCACTCCGTTATGCTATGCAAAATGCTTGAAATGCTTGGAACTGCATCAGCTCAGGTGCTTCAGAGCTTCTTAGTTTTAGCTCAGATAGCTTGGAACTTTCTGCACTGTGGTTTGCAGGATTTTTTAATTCAGCTGTGGTGCAAATGTACACAACCAGCCGAGCTTCAGGGCCCTGCCTGTGTTGGGAACCGCAGAGCAGAGACATCAAAGTAGCTCTGCAGACCAGTTTACCACCAGCAGAGATTCATTGGAGACAATCTGCTGTGCTGATGCAGAAATGACTTCACAAGCTGGGCACTTTGTCATTGTCGTCCTGAAGTTAATGCTTCCAGGAGTGTGACATGTGGCACAGGGGTGAGAAACAGCTGAGCTCTGGCAGGGGTTTACTAGCCCAGTCTGAGTGCAAATGCATCACTCCAGGACCCAAATTGGCCCCAGAACAAGTGCAGCTCCATTGGTATGCACTTGCTGTTCCTGAACCAGTAAATCATGCTGAAGCCAAGCTGACTCCACACAAAGCCATCTCAGGTGCATCTAAATCCAGGCAGCTGGTAGAGCTTTAAAAATAGAGAATTCAAGTCACAATGCAAAGGTAACTGGGTGAAATGCAGCAGCCCCAGAAACATATGAGGTCAGGCTAATTGAGACAGCAATTTGTTCTGGTGTTAAAGCTGTGAAGCTGCAGGTGAGGCTAGTAAGCAGAGAGATGGTAAGAACAGTGCCAGGAGGGACAAAGAGCTGAGCAGTTGGCAGAGCCATAGTGGCAGTGAGGTGGGCCATTCTCAGTGGGGCTGAATAGGCAAAAGGAATTAGCTTCCCGCACTTGGACCTGGGGGTAGAATCACAGAATCATAGGGGTTAGAAGGAACCTCTAGAGATCATTGTCGTGGTAGGCCTAGGCAGGCCAGATTGGGCTTGTACCTCTCCTGGCTTGCCCAGGCATGTTTTTCTGTTCTCCCTCCTGCTGTTTTGGGGAGAGCAACTGGGGGAAAGGGACAAAGAGCCTGGCGCCACTAAGTCTGGGGTCTGTGGCCTGCCCAGACCCTGCGGTAAACAAGGTGCACATGGCTGCCTTGTGTAAGGCTGTGTTCTGCCCAAAGAAGGGTAAAGCAGGCCTATGGCTTTGCCTAATATGGGCAAATCTTGAGTAACTGCCATTTGATTGGCTATCCTGTGTCCAAAGGCCCATTAGTCTTGGGCTGTATTGGATAAAAGGAGATCAGCAGGGAGCACAGACGCCTTTGCCATTACAAGGTGTGTCCTCCACACATTTGGCCTGCATAGCCGGTGTGACATCGCAAGACATCCTGCCCGCACCTGGAAGCCTTCTGCCCAGACGGAAGCCCTGGAGATAACACAAATCGTCCAGAGAGCCAGGAACAGGTCAGAGATTGTCTGCCTCCTTTCCCCAGAAGCCCAGGGAAACTCTAAAGCCTCTGACGGCTACCGACAGCAACCCCACCTTGGGTATTGTCAGATATAATTCTACGAGTAAATGCCAAAAGCCTCTTGTAATTATTAATTGCCTTCTGCCCTAAGCAGAAAGTAGCTCCTTGTGTCCATCTAGTGAGCAAGCGGTGTACTGGCTGCAAGCAGTATACTGACCGCAAAGACTTCTCTTCCAGTTTATATTGAGTTCAATTAATGCTTATATTTAATAGTTATCTCTGGATCCTGTTATAGCCTGTACATAGTTTCCATAATGTTGCAAAGAGCCTGTTATTATTATTATTAAATGGTGATCGGGGTGATGCGAGTTCTGAATATTTAATATTAATAAACTCTTAATATTTTAAAATATCATATCACATTAATTAATTACCCCATCTCCGTCACAATCATTGAGTCCAAGCCCCTTGCCAGAGTAGGGTCACCCAGAGGAGGCTGCACAGGACAGTATCCAGGTGAGCTTTGAATGACTCCACCATCTCTCTGGGCAGCCTGTTCCAGTGCTCCACTCAGCATAGAGAAATTCCCTTTCATATTCAGATGTAAGTTCCTTTGTTCCATTTCTTCTTGCTTTGTTGCTGGTTACCACCAAGAAAAGACTGGCCCTATCCTTCTGACACCCACCCTTTAAGTATTTAAGAACAGAGAATCCTGGTAACAGAAGACAGCATGGAGACTTTCTGGATTGTGGATATGGCTGTAATCACTGGTAGGAGGGAAGGGAATGGATTCATGCAGGAAGCTCCTGCAAAGAGGTGGGAGGTTTCTATAGGAGGAACTTGATGCAGAATGAAGGATTGGCAAAAGTCCTTAACTGGCACAGTGAGTTTGGAGAAAAGGAATAATATGCAGTGCCTCCTAGTAACAGCATTAGTAATAACCACTGAGATAAATGTTGATACAAATAGAGCTCTATCCTATTATGATTAGCTAAGGTCAGGGAGATATTATTTTTCTGTACTGAACAATTAAGTGCACTGTGTGCACTTATAGACAGAGGTTGAAAGGATTTATGTTGTCTTCTGAAACACTCAGCACTGACCACTGCCAGAGACAGGATGCTGCATCGATCTGGTCAGGAATGACAATTTCTCTCTTCTGCAGCAACTGCATAATATTTGTGCTGGGAGTTCAGAGCTCTGGCCTCACTTAATTCGACACTAAAAGATGCTGGTGGACAGAGATAGATGCAACTGCCTGCGTGACCTCATGAGAATTGTGCTTATGCCTCTGTGTAAGAAGAGTTTGTCTTGTGCTAAGGCAGGAGCTTTAAGTAAAAACTGAATGTAAACATATAAATAAGACGGTTTGGTATTTACTACAGACTCTAAATTCTGGCTCCCACAACATAAATAAAATGGTATTTACTCTAGCTGCCACATGAAGTGCAGGCTGGAATGCCATGAGTTTGTTCCAGTTTAGTGGCATGCTAATAATTGCAGATACACTGTCAACTGTGCTGGCATATTCCTGTAATGGATTGCAATTGTTGCTATAAACAAATGGTAATTGCTTGGGGTGTAAAATACACCATAACTACACTTTTAACATTGAACTTTTATGCTATAAAGATGGTAATTGTTGCATCTTTCAGTTCAACCAGTTTAAAATACAGGGGACAAGGGCTGTTTATGCATCATTAATGTATCTGGGTAGATGAAGGGGTGATATAATCACAGTGTCTATAAATGTAAATCAAGACCAGTAAAAACACTGGATGCACAGAGGCAGCCTCAGATTTTGAGGGTGGATTCATCAGCTTTAAGGGTACATAACTTAATTTCCCAACCATCTGAACCTGTGTTCCACTCGTATACCCTAAAAATGCTTCAACACCTTCCTATGTCAGTGGCTGTGCTGAATTCCTCAAATTATATTCTAGGAGGAGACACATTAAACTGCATCCAGGATAGGAGAAGGAAAAAAAGACTTTACAACCCAGAAAAAATTCCAACTTATAATTATCCATTTAATGTCCAGTTTATAATGGAAAGCCACCAAAAAATTATAAACATCTATAAATCTAGTTGTTATAAGCAAATTAAGATGCAGCTACAAAGCTAAATTCCAGGGCTTTTAGGTCTTGACTAACTAGAAAATATTCCTTCCTCATTCTGTAAAGCTGAATTCTAGTACTTCTGGCCAAAACTTTGGAACTGGGCAAACTGAAGCTCACACAGTAGAAAAATGTCTTGGATGTGATTTTTGACCCCAGCACTGAATAAACTCAGGCCTGGTTAAAACATATGAGCCAAGGAAAATCACTGGAAAACTACATTAGAGGGGATTTAGTCACATCTCCCTGACTACATTTTGTCATCTGTGCCCAGCCACAAGCACGATGTGGCTGAACCAAATTCTCCTGGCACGATAAATGGGGTGAAACTGTGTCCCTTAATGCTTAGGTGAAAACAATTCATCTCTTGAAGCAAAACTGTGTCTCTGCCTTCATTTCCTTCCTATTTTCCCCTCTACCAGAGCACTACATCAGTCATTTTCCTTCACTAGAGACAACCTCTGCTGTTGACTTGTCTCAAGCAATCGTAGGAAGAACTCAGTGTCAGAAAACCTTGTGATGTTTGACTTGACTGATCTTGTCACTGACCCATCACATGAACTCATGTGCACCCACACTCTATATTTTTTAGTTGTTCTACTTACAGGGAAATGAAGGGGAAAACCAGAAAAATAACCAGCACATAAGCAACACTGCCAGGGAATAAATGGCTCAGAGGATGAGCAGTGAAAAAATCAAATATAGCAGAGAAAATCTCCCAGATAAATGTGAAGATTTAGGGCAGCCAGACAGTAACTGCAGTGTTTGCAAAAGTCTGTGTGCAAGGACTGGGAATGGCTTTAAGCTGGAAAAAGGGAGATTTAGACTGGATATTAGGAAGAAATTCTTTACAGAGAGGGTGGTGAGACACTGGAACAGATTGCCAGGGAGGTTGTGGATGCCCCATCCCTGGAAGTGTTTGAGGCCAGGTTGGATGGCGCCTTGGTCTCGTGGAAGGTGTCCCTGTCTGTGGCAGGAGATTGGACCTAGCTCATCTTTAAGGTCTCTTCCAACCCAAACAATTCTTTGCTTCTATGCACTACATTGTTTACAGCAAACACCACATTCAGTTGCTGCAGCCTCTTCTCTGTTCCTGAGACCAGTGATTTGCTTTTGTTTTGTTCTCTCACACTGGGGAGGGACTATTTACAAGGTCTTGCAATGACAGGACTAGGGGTAATGGGTTTAAATTGGAGGAGGGGAGATTTAGACTAGATGTCAGGAGGAAGTTCTTTGCGGTGAGGGTGGTGAGACACTGGAACAGGTTGCCCAGGGAGGTTGTGGATGCTCCCTCCCTGGAGGTGTTCAAGGCCAGGTTGGACGAGGCCTTGAGGGACCTGTACTAGTGGGAGGTGTCCCTGCCTATGGTAGGGGGGTGGAACTAGATGATCCTTGAGGTCCCTCCCAAACTTACCGTTCTATGATTCTATGATTCATCAGACTTCCCAAATAATTTTCCCAATGCTTTGGCCTCTTGTTTGGAGCTTTATAGACTGTTACAAGCACTGTTCATACCTGATGATCTAAAACTGAGACCAGTTAGTTAATTTGGAGTAGTCATAACAGGGGTGCTGTAGTAGCACGGTTGCATAAGCTTTACCCTAGAATGCAGGCTTCCAGGACAAACAATATTGATGAGTGTAGGCATCATTTGCTGAAGGCAGTGAAATGGGGGTCCTTTGGAGGAAGACTGAGAAAACAAAACTGAAACCATGACCCAGCAATATGCATTCACAGCCCAGAAGGTAAGTCACATCCTGGGCTGCATCTCCAGCTGTATAGGGAGCAGCTGTGTGGGGAGTGAGGGTCCTGCCCCTTTGCTCTGTTCTGCTGGAACCCCACCTGCAGTGCTGGAGTGTGGCTCTGGAGTTCTCAGCACAGGAGAAACACGGACCTGTTGGCGTGGGGACAGAGGAAGCCACAAAAATGATCAGAGGGCTGGAATCCCTGTGCTGTGAGGCCAGGCTGAGAGAGTTGGGGTCGTTCAGTCTGGACAAGGCTCCAAAGTGACCTTCCGAAGGCCTTTCAGTTCTTAAAGAAGCATATAAGAAAGATGGGAATTCTTTTTACTAGGGTCTTTTGCAATAGGACAAAGAAAAAAGGTCTTAAACTAAAGGAGAGGAGATATAGATTAGATATAAGGAAGAAATTTTTTATGCTGAGGATGATGAACCACTGTCCAATGATGCCCAGAGATGTAATAGATGTCCCATCCCTGGAACCATTCCAGGTCAGGTTGTTTGAGCCTCTGAGCAACCTGCTCTAGTTGATGATGTCCCTGCAGGGGGTTTTCACTAGATGACCTTTAAAGGTTCTTTCCAACCTAAAGCATTCTATGATTTCAGAGGTGTTGTGTCCTTTAGCCTGCTTCACAGGGGCTGCAAATTCAGTGCAGAGTGAAACTGTTGATGTGGCTGCATTTAGCAGAAGGCAAGTCTGCCTTATTGCTTCTGTTTTTCAAGCTTTTAAAAGTCAAAGTATGCAGGGCTCCCTGCTGATAAAAATATTCAGAGATGCTGCTTGACTCAAGGATGAACACAATGTGAAACCACCTCAAAGCAGTTGGTGGTATCAGCTTAAAACACTCTCACTGTCCTGCACTGCTCCTTTGGTTACAGGAATGTACCTGTGGGGCACTACTCTGAACCAGAACAGGGAACTGACAAAGCTTTTACAGATACAGGTGCACCACCTCTATTTTCTTGCTCTGTTCTCTCATCTTTCTCGTGGCTATCCTCACCAAAACCATCGTGTCATTGCAGGACAGGAATGAATAGGGGCATGGGGAGACTTTGAGCCAGTTGTGTTACTTTTCCATCACGTGAAACCTAGGCAGCAAAGTTTCTGTAAGCAGCCTTGAGATTAGGCTGCTGCCCTCTTTGTCCTTGCAGTACTAGCTGGGGAGTGAAAGCAAGGGGGGCACAGAGTGTATGGAACTGATCAGGGTAAAGCAGACAGCAGAGGTGAGACACTCCATGCAGCTTGAGCCTTCCCATTGTAGAGTCCCCTGGAGTGACATTACTGGTTATTGAAGTTGTTCCTCTGGATAGTCGAAGCTGATCCTGTGCTGTGACTCAGATATTTGTGAGTAACAAAATGAACTGTGAAGAGTGCAATGAGAACTAACAAATTGCACTTTTCTGGCAAGACCACCGGAAACGTATTACACCAGGTCAGTATTTTCCATGAACCATTCAATGTTAAACCCTTTGGTGTGAAAAATAATGATCACGTGGCAACCTAAATTTGATACCTTGTGAAGTTACCCACATGTCATTTTAAACACTTTGCTACAAAAACAATGTGAAAATGAGATGGGCTTGGACTTGATGATCTCCAGAGGGCCCTTCCAATCCCTACCACTCTATGATTCTATGATCTACAGAATTAATCTGGTGATTATTATTCTGGAAGGAATAAATGTGATTTGGTAAATTGGGAGGTCGTTACAGAGTCACAGAATGATGGGGGTTGGAAGGGACCCCTGGAAATCATGTAGTCCAATCCCCCTTGCTAAAGCAGCAGGGGTCTGCAATTCTCCCCAAAGAATGAGGCACAATCTCTTTGGGCAGCCTGGTCCAGTGCTGTGTCACTTTGACAGGGAAGAGGTTTTCCCTTACGTTTAGGTGGAATCTCCTGTATTCCAGTTTGTGCTTGTTGCCCCTTGTCCTGTCTCTGGACATCACTGAAAAGAGTCTGGCCCCATCCTCTTGACCTCTGTCCTTCAGATATTGATCAGCATTGATAAGATCCTCTCAGTCTGCTCTTCTCCAGGCTAAACAGCCCCAGGTCTCTCAGGCTTTCCTTGTCAGAGAAATGCTCCAGTCCCCTCAGCATCAATGTAGGAGCAATGAACTAATCTGTATGTAAGTCATGATAACATCAGAAGCAGACATGAGAACTCAGGGTAAACCCCTAATTAAAACCAATTCAACAAACATATGCAAGAAGGTCAGTAGGTAATTACATATTTCAGTATGAGTATAGAGTAAGAAGAAATGTTTCTTCATGCTATGGACAGCTGAACTGCAGGACACCTTGCCAGAGGCAGTGGATGTAGAAAGTTTAAAAGGGAAATGGATGGGATTTCAGAGAGATCTGTTGAGGATTACCAAGTAGGCAAACCACATCAGGTTCATAAAATTCTCTAAGATGAAAGTAGCTGGCAGCTGCAGTTGGTGGGGGACGTATCAGTTCTTCTTTGACATCTGCTTACTTTTGCATACAGCGCAGTGGCATTTGTGCATTCAGTCTGAATCAGTATCCTTGTTCCTTTGCCCTTAGGGGATTATTTACTTATTAATAACAAACTGTGAACACAAATAGGATAAAGCTGAATAATCATTTATTGACTATTCTCATGTTATGTTTAAAACAGAACCTACAACCTGAGAATGTTCATATAAACCAACATTACATTTCTTAAATGCATTTGATGGGATAGCTTCAGCTCAGTGAGAGTAGCCAGACAAATAAACCTTCCACATCTTCATGAAATGCTCATAAAATTGAGGATTTTGACTGCAAATTATGGCAAGTTCTTCTACAATAATGCAGAGCAAACAGAAGGCTTTACCTCCTGTTACAATATTAAATAAGCTATTCGAAAGCCAACCAATCTTCTTTCTAAATTCCCAGGAAATGAAAATTTAAGACTTTGCTTCTCGTGTTCTTCCATCACGGATATGTTGGGAGGTGATGAAATGAGCATTACCATGTGATTCAGAAACTGGCTTAACTATGTGTTTATACTTGTCTGAGTACAGTCCTCAGCGAGTGTCTTATGCTGATGTGTTGGTAATGTAAAATGTTTCATGGTATCTCTCATGACAGCCTGTGACCCTGATGACATGCAGCTACAGAAGAAACACTGCCTACATACCAGGGTTTTGGGCTACCTTGCCTTGCCAGCCACGAGCAGAGGAGCATCATGATTCACCAACTTCAGTAAGACATTAAACCTCCATTCAGAAAACAACTAAATATGTTTCCACTGAGGCTGTGATTACAGGACATGTAAAACCGAGCATGACAAGAAGATTTCAGTCTTACACAGACCTTCTCATTTTGCAAATTATTTGGATTATTTGCATGTGTATGATAGAATCATGAAATCATAGAATCATAGAACCATAGAATCACAGAATCATAGTATGTTTGGTTTGGAAGGGACCTTTAAAGGTCATCTTGTCCAACCCGCTTGTAATGAGTAGGGACATCTTCAGCTAGATGCTCAGAGTCCCAAACAACCTGACCTAAAATGGCTCCAGGGATGGGGCCACCTCTTGGCAACCTGGGTCAGTGTTTCACCACCTGACTGTAAAAAATTCCTTCCTTCTCTCCAGTCCAAATCTCTCTCTTTTAGTTTAAAACCATCACACTTTGTCCTATCAGAACAGCCCCTGGCAAAAAGTTTGCCTCAAACTTCCTAATAGCCCTGCTTTAAGTATTGAAAGTCCGCAATAACATCTCCTTGGATTCTTCTCCAGGCTGACCACCCTCAACTTTCTGTCGTCATAGCAGAAGTGTTCCACCTCCCTGATCATTCTTGTGGCTTCCTCTGAACCCACTCCAATAAGTTCATGGCTCTCCTGTGCTGATGGCTCCAGAGCTGAACCCAGCACTGCATGTGGGGGCTTACGAATGCAGAGTAGGTAGGAAGAATCATGCCCCTCAACCCGCTGCCCACATTGTTTGTGATGCAGCCCAGAACACAGTTGACTTTCTGAGTTACAGTGCACACTGTTGGCTCACGTCCAGCTTTTCACCCACCAGCACCCCCAACTCCTTCTCCACAGGGCTGCTCTCAATTCCTTCATTTCCCAGCCTGCTGATACCTGGGGTTGCAGGACCTTGCACTTGGTGGTTTAATTCCACAATTCATACACACACAAGGTGTATCTACATACCATAAATAAGTGGTTGTGAAAGGCCTAAAGACTACAAAAGCCTTCTCTTTCAGATTAGATGATACCTTTCTTTTTGCCAGTTGGATAATGCACACTGTTTATCTTGGAACCAGCATTGCGGCCTTTCAAAAACAGGACTTGTGTCCAGCACTTGTTCCCTCAGGAGGTATTGGTGAAGACATTTGAGCTCTAATAAGATATTATGTTTATGTTTTTAACATCACCATCAATGCCGACTTGTATTCATCCAGAAAGCTGTCGAGGGTTTTGCATATCAATGTGTTTTCTTCTATTTTAATTTCAATCTCTTAGTGAAGGCTTCAGTATTTGTCTTGTTCTGTTCCTTCACAGTCATGGCTAGAATCATTAAATCATAAGAAAATCTTGAAGGCAAGCAATCTAATAAAACAGCCCTTTGTTTTGTGCCTGGCATGTTAATTGAAACAGAAGGTCAGTCAAAAGATCATGCTTTTTTGAATGCTGTTGGGAAGGGAGTGGATGAGTATCTTTCTAACCACCACACCACAGCACGAAGTGAATTTGCATTTAATGCAAGGGATGAAAGTGTGAAAACTCATTCAGTGAAGTAACAGCAAGTTACTTTCACAGCAAGGCACTGCTGGCACTTCCACAGCTTGCCAGAGATTTAAGGACTACTGCAGGAAGCCATGTCTAATGTATGCTAAGCCCACTCCACATCACCTTGCAGAAGGAAACCTTAAAATATATTCAATTTACTTGTTTTGTCACGTCTTATCAAGGTGACCATCCTCCATCACCTTGTATTCAATATCAGCAAATTAGCAATTGCTCTGATTTCAGGCTGTGCCCCAGGTTTGGTTGTTTTGGTATTTTGGGGAGTATTTTTGGTGATTTTTAAAATATCTTCAAGTTACTGCAGGCATGAAGTGGAAAAAATCAAATTGCCTAAGTAGCAGTAAATAGTTTTCTGCCTGGTTTGTTTTCACTAACCATCACTATCACCACCTCTCAGCTGGTAGGTTAAACAGCCCTTCAACAACTAAGGTTTTCATGTGTTTTCAGATGTAGTAAGCACAGAAAGACTCTTCACTCTACTACTCAGTGGTGATTTTATTTTACTTTTACCCCAAATACTCAGTCTATGCTTTCCTGTATACTTTTGTTTTTGACATAAGGATGTGCTGCTTCAGAATGGAAGCAAGTATTAGCTTCAAATTCCCTGGCAAAGCTTCTCATACAGGATACAGATCATCTCTGCTTATCTGCTTCAAGCCTGTCTGCATGCAACATTGTTTTCTTTGGAAGTTCAGTACTATGCTCCATTGTTCTCCTTTCTTACATTCAGACTTGTGGCAAAAGACAAATCAGTTTTTTGTTTCTCTTCAGCACCAGTGGGTAGATCACTGCTGATGTTAATGGAAAGAAGCTGGAACATGGGAAGGTTCACCTCAACGTGAGGATGAACTTTATTGTGAGGGTGATGGAGCACTAACAGGCTGCCCAGAGAGGCTGTGGAGTCTCCTTCTCTAGAGACTTTCAAAACCCACCAGGATGCATTCCTGTTTGGCCTGCCCAAGGTGATCCTACTTTGGCAGGGGGTTTGGACTAGAATATTTCTAAAAGTCCCTTCCAACCCCTAACACTATGATTTTTTTTTTTCCCCTTATAGTTGTTTGGACTCAGCCTTCAAACTTCTTATCCCAGATCCACTGCCTGCCGCCAAGAGGAACAATGTTGGGTGACTGGCAGCAGACTAGTGGAGGAGCAATGGGAAGATATGGAGTATTTGGTGGTCAGTGCAGCCTTACTGACCAGTAAGACCAGTACTTCAGCACAAGTTTACTTGTCAGGCTCCTCATTTGCTCTGACAGAAGCTATTGCTAAACAACAGCAGTGGCACTGCCTACAAGGAGTTGCAAAGTATTGCCTGAAGGAACCCATTATCTCCCAAACTACTGAGCCACTCTTGTTCTACAACTTGGTGCAGTAAGATGGAGCCCTGCAAACCTCCGATTGTCATTCATTGAGATGTTGCTAGAACAGCAGAATGTCAATGCTTATTTGCTGCACATGGTGCAAAGCAGTGCTATTGCCTAGAAACAGCAACAACTTGATTACACTCAGATGATGTACCCACTTCAAAGCTGCCATATTCACTAACTGATTCTTTTTTATTTTTCACTCTTCATAATCTGCTGGTTTTTCAGATGAATGTCCTGTGAGAAGACAGTTTGCAGTGTTACTGGCACAAAGCCTAACATGAGGCACAGGTATCATACCACATGCAGAACTTCCTTTTTTTCTGTGCCTGGCACCCCCAGAAGGCAGGAAAAGGGTAATCTACTTTGAATCCCAGTCCATCTCCTGCAGCAGCTCTTAATTAAAAAGAACAACCCATCTGTCACTCAGTATGCAGAGCAGCACAAGAACTGATCTGCAGAGTTTCATTTCAACCAGCAGCTCCCAGAAGAACGTTAAGACTGCTTCTGTTCAACTTGCTGTCCAAGCTTATGTGCGCTCTGACACCGTGAAAATGCCACTGCTCCCCCCACTCCCATGGCTGCTGCGGAGGCTCCACTGGAGCTCACACCGCCTCCGCTGGACGCGTGTCGTCCCCGGCAGCACAAAGTCACCCGCAACCCACAGCCTCATCTCGCTGCCCTGCTGCTGCCACTACGCCGGTGGTTCTTCAGGTCCCGACCCAGTGCGACGGGCCCGCTGTGGGGGCTGCGAAGGGGCCGTGGCCTGGTACTGGAGGGCCCAGGGCAGCGCTACAGCCCGCGGCCTGTTTCCATCGGCCCAGGCTCAGGCTTCCACATCCTCGCCACTCCGGTGCCAAGCTCCCAGCCCGGGTACGCGTAACGATTCCGGCGCTCCCGGCAAGACTTTGCCCGGGCCACGGTAGACCTCCGCCGTCCCGGCGTGCCCCGCGCGGCGGACACTCTGCCCGCCGCCTCCGTGGGCGGAAAAGGGCGGGGCGGGCCGGGTTGTGCTGCCGCCGGCGCTGAGCGCTGCGAGAGGCCCGAGGCCGCGGCGAGGGGCGGGGGAAGGTGAGCGGCGGATGGGTCCTGGGAAGCAGGGGG
>VWYK01043602.1:123911-135688 GCA_013399775.1 Semnornis frantzii | reverse complement strand
CTGGGGTTAAACCATGACAGCAGTTTTTTAGAGCCAGCACTGGGACACAAGGTGCCCACCTGCAGCACAGAAGAGCAATGGTGGATGAAAGCAGTGTCCCCACTCCCTCCCTGCACTGCAGCTGGCAGCTAAGCAGCTGCTACAGGAGTGAGCGGGAGCCTGTGCAGGCTCTGGGCTGCAGTAGCAGGGAAAGTGTGACAGGCTGCTCTCTTTCTCAGTGTGCAGAGGGATGTTTGTAAGGTTAGCAGTGAGGATCAGACATAGGAGTCAGTCAGAACTTACAGCATCATTTACAAATTCATGTTCTGAATGTCTCCTTTGGAAAGATGATGTCTGAGGCAGCAATTGCTCAGGATTGTCTAGAAGGAAGCTTAGCAACCCAGGTACCTCCCAGGCAGGCAGCAGCTGAGTCTGCTAAGGACACAGATCTGTATGGAGCTGCTTCAAAGACAGAAAAGATAACCAGACAGATCTGCCTTGGAGGCAGGACATCAACAAGGGCATGTCTCCTCAACAGGCACCTGCTCTTGTCTGCCCAGAAAGTGAGTTATGAGCCTCTGTGCAGCACCTCTCAGGCAAGCAGCCTATTCAGGTCTGCCTAGAAAGCAGGTCAGCACACAGACAGACCTAGCAGGCACACAACCATGCCAGTCTGCCTCTCCACACCTTCAAAGGCCCCAAGACAAGGATCCCAGTGCAATGATTCCAGCAGAAGGCCATTACATCCCGAAAGACATCCTTTCCAGTGCAGTTGCTGGCAATGTCCAACTGCAGTCTCTGCACCAACTCACTCTTCATGCCAGGCACAGGAACAGGATTCCTCTTCACTGTTCTTAATAGAAAGGAAACGTTGCTGTGTAAGATTTAGCAGTGGGTTACTAGAGAAAGCGAAGTGTCCAGAGGAACAGGTGGGTACAGCTGGAAAGGAGAAAAGTGGCAGCAGGCGCAGTAAGAAATGTTACCTGCTCTGGCCACGCAGACGCCGGAGCTGGCCTGCTGCCCTCACTGCCATCAGCATCAGGAACCGCAACAACTGCAGCCAAGGCTTTGGACTGGTCAGAGCAGGACAATGGATTCACACATCCTTCACTTCAAAAGGATTACAAATGGTAACACTCTGCCATCAGCAAGAGCTGTAGTCAGCCAGCTGGAGAGCAAGAGCTGACTTTGCACCTAGCAGAGGGATGGCTTCCTTGTGAATTCAGACAGCTCTCCACCAGGTGTGCTCAAAGCAGAACCTCCACTTCTCTTCATGACAGTATTACCTCTTTATAAAAGCCAGGGCAACACATGAGCCAGCAGCTCTGGACCAGTGTCAGAAACACTGCATCACTGTGTGCTGGCTCACAGTGAAGCAGGAGTCTGGGATGGAGAGAGGTTAGCAACGGCCTGAAGAAAAAGGAAATTGTGGCTCTGACCAGCAGCTGTTTCTTGTGGCAAGGTCGTATGTGTGAAGAAGCTCCACCAGCATGTGCTCTGAGGGAAAAGCACTGGTTTAGGCCCTGGGCCATCACTGGGCCATTCCAGCCTCCTGGGACCAGACAAGGCAGCTTGGAAGCTCTCATTGCTTTAAACAGAAGCGTGAGAGATATACAAGGCTCCAAAAAGTGCTGCAAGAGAGACCCTAAGTTGGGCACATTGCAGGGGGCAGCAGGGCATACCCAGGTAACAGGAGGGAAACAGCCTCTGTTCAAACCAGAAGAGTCTGCTTTAGTTCAGAGCAGCAGAGCCACTCCTCATACCTGCACCAGACAGGAGACCTTGCCCTGGGGTGGTACAGGACCAACGGCCAGCAGGAATTTTAACGACAGTCACTTATCTTTTCCAAGTGACATCCCCACAGGCACCTGAAGAAAGGTGCCAAGGTAATCTTTGCAGAGGGTTTTCTGTGTCTGAGCTTGACCTGTGGTGTGCAGTCTGTAACATATGTAGAAGACCTGCCACACAGCAGTCAAGAATAAAGGTCTGTAGGCATAAATTCACACCAATGAAACTCGTAGTTGTCTCTGCAGTGTACATGAGAGTGTTAGAGCCTGCACAGAACCTCACCTCAACAGCTTAGCCAAAGTTCTTGTGCATCATCTTATCTGCATTGATGGAGCCAGAGGTTCCTACCAAGGCTACAACACTGGCATTGCTCCATCTCTGTCTGCATTAGAGAGCACTCTGGGAAGCCTGCAGGCTGTAAGCTGTTTGCCATAATTCACCTATTAGTTACTACACTTGTTATTATTTATTACAATTATTTATTATTATTCCAGCTCCAAAGAATGGTGGAACAGAGAGAGTCAACAGCGGCTGTGGATTTAGGCTTCCAAAACGCTCTGTGCCCTGTGTTGCAGAGAAAATCCTCTTTTAGAAGATCACTGTCTGGATTCTGGTTTGTTTTTTTTTTTTTCCCAAAGTGTGACTTTCTCGCCCTTCCCTTTCAGGTTTCATTGGTAGCTGACCAAAGGAAGATGTATAAAACTATCTAAAGACAGACAGAAGTGGTGCCTGCCCCGGCTGCCTCAAACAGGAGTGGGGTCAGGGGTGACATGATTTTGTTCTGAGCTGCCTTTGCCACATTCAGCTGATGGGACCAGAGGAGATCCTGAAACACCTAAGATATATGTAAGGGCTGATTGAATTGTTCAAACTGAAACAGCCCCCAGAAGCTGTATGCAGATGGAGTTTTGCCAACTGCTACTGACAGCCCATGCATGGGTCCCCTTCACTGCCACAACCTGTTCCACCTAAACAGAAGGGAAGACTTTCCTGTGATGGTGATGGAGCTCTGGAGCCCAGAGAGGTTGCGGAGTCTCCTCTGGAGACTTGGAAGACCCAGCCGGATGTGGTCCTGGGCAGCCTGCTCTGGGTGACCCTGCTTTAGCAGGGGGGTTGAACTGGATGATCCCCAGAAGTTCCAAAGCCCACCACCCTGTGAGTCTGCAGGTGCCCTTGTGAAATCAAGAGGGTGCTGTCGTGGGGCGTTCCAAACTCCCTTCCCCCTCCTCTGTCAGCAGAGGTTTGAATGGGGAAAGATAAAGTTGTGAAATTGCTTCCCTCTCCCTACTTTTATAATTCCTGCCTCATCAAATTATTATCAATCAAATCAGGTGCCCAGTGAAAACCAAACAGGTCTGTCATATCCACAGCCTATTCTTGGGCGAGATGGTACCAGGCAATGCTGGCACGGTGCGACACTGCTGGTTGGCTTGGCCATGCCTGGGTACACTCCTACACATTATCAGCTTGCACATCTGCCAGGCTGCACTGGGAAAAGTGTCCCAGAACAACTCTTTCTGTCCTTGGCACTGAAAATGTGGCTGTCTGCTTTCTGATGGCCACTGGAAACTGGAACAGCTTTCTGGCTTTGTACACAAACTCACACCTCTGTGCCAGTCCAGCTGCTCTTACCAATACTGAGAACAGAAAGGAGTGCACCCTCATGCCCCCCTACTACCAGTGCAGGAGCTTAAAACTGATGTCCTTGTGATGTCAGCTTGGAACCAAAGGGGTTGCTAACTGATGAGGACTGACTCCTGCATTCTGCCTTTTTAACACTGAGAACTCATGCAGTAACCCTAAAATGTGCCCACAGTGCAGCCGCTGATCATCGCTCTGATTATGGCATTGTGGTTATGCTGCACAGACAGACTGACTCTGCTGGTGACAAGGAAGTCAATTGTGCCTTGAATCTGAGTGACTGGAACTGAATTTGTCCTCTGAGCTCATCTGAGATATGGAACCATGACTACAGATGCTTTTGTTAACACGAAGCCTAAGTGTTCAGCTGAAGCAAGAAGAATACACTGAAGTGCCTAAAGAATGTCAGGGTTTGAGTCTCTTCATGGGAGGACACTCCAAGCTAAGAGGAAAAGAACCCATGCAAACAACTTCAGCTGCAGTTGTACTACAGAAGCTCCAGCAATTATACAGTCAATTATATTTCTTTCATGGGTTGTGGATATCTTTGTCAGCTCTAAGCACTTGAAAGCAGCTGTCGAAAATACATACTTTAAAGTATCTACCAAATCTTGTGTGCCATACTGCTCTTCAGAAAAGCACGTTGTAAAGCTACAAACATGATAATGAAAAAGCCTTCAAGACCTAGGAAGCGTGAGGAGGGGACGATGGGACAGATCCAATTTCAGTGAGCTCTGTGAAGTGTTTGCCATAGCTCCATGTTTCGCCTGCCCGCTCCTCCTTACAGCAGCTATTTACACCTGGAATCCAGCTGTGTGTCTAAAGTAGCATCCCACCTTTACTGAAAAAATTCAGCCCCTGATGCACGCCCAGTTAATCATCTGTGCCCTACTCTTACACTGCTCTGGCACACAGAGACTCCAGGGAAGCCAGGGGCACGAGATTGTCCATCGGTGCTCCAAGCGTGGCTTGTAGGACACTGGAACAGCTCCAGCCAATCACTGCTGGCTGAAAAGGCAAGGCCCTGGCATCTGGGGTAGTGAGGCACCACACGGCCTGGTCAGCATGCTGACAGCAGCTGGAAGTGGGCAGGAAGCTGTTGGTACACTGCCATAAGAACATCTGAGAAGTCCAGGACACTGCTGGGTGGTGCTTCTGTAGGGAATCAAACCTGGAGAGGGGTCTGGGGAACAGGGCTGGTGACCAGCAGTGGAGGCACCTCAGCTCTTTTAGGCTGGAGAAGAGCAGGCTAAGGGGACACCTCACTGCTCTCTACAGCTCCCTGAGGGGAGGTTGCAGTGAGGTGGAGTTTGGTCTTCTCTCTAGTCTCAGGCGATAGGAGGAGGGGAAGTGGCCTGAAATTGTGCCAGGGGAGGGTTAGGTTGGAGATAGGGAAAAGTTTCTTTACAGAAGGAGCAGTCAGGCATTGGAACAAGCTGCCCAGAGAGGTGGTGGAGTCACCATCCCTGGAGGTATTCAAGAAACCTGTGGAGATGGTATTTTGGGATATGGTTTAATGGCAGTAGTGGTGTTGGGTTGATGGTTGGATGGCATGATCTCAGGGGCCTTTCACAACCCAAGCAGTTCTATGGTTCTGTGAAACAGAATTCATCTCAGCAGTATGTCTTTTAGGAATGGGCACCCATGTCAAAGTACAGGACAGTGGCAGAGCCCGCCCTCCCCCCCGAGCAGCCAGCCAGTGCTCAGAGACATGAACAACCACAGCTGCCATCAAAGACCAGGGTTCTCACCAACATGTGGGCTTCCAGGCAGGTTGGCAAAGGACCTCAGCCTCTAAACCACTCACCACAGCTGAATGTTACAGACAGCATCTTCCCAACCAGCAGTCGAGCTCAGTTAGGGTAGATTTAATAAGTGCTGCACTTAGGGAGCAGGCAGGAGAACTCCAGCTGCATGCAGCTTCAATGAATAAAGACTCTGCAGATGTTGCTTGTGGAACATTCTGTTTCTGAGGACAGCAACTGTCCTTATATCATTTCAGTTTGACAGAGGAAAGAATATGCCTTGTCATCATCCTGCTGCATGCAACCACCATCAGGAATTACTTCTGAGGCAGTTAATAACAACTTTGAGAGTATCAGCAGAATCCTGTACAACACCACTTAGGGTTGGCAAGTTTAAATGGGTTTGAAAGAACAGGTGAATAATATATTGGGATTTGCCTCTGTGGGCAGCCAGACCACAGAAAATTACTGTAAGACAAATTTTTGGACAAAAACTCAAGATAAACAACTTCAGCTTCCTCATGTCAAGAGTGAGAGAGTGGGTGTATAACTAAAATGCAGCAGGCAGAGTGTCTCTGGAGTTTAGCAAGGCCTCCAGCACTCCAGCACACAGAAAACTCATTAACGCACTGGAGAATCGCACCACAGATCAATTCAGATGAAGAACAGAGATTGTGAGTGAAGAGATTGCAAGGGAAGAGGTAAGTGTCATGCTAAATCTGGCTGGGTAGAATATCAAGAAGGGACTTGTTAGATCCCATATTAATCAACTACCAGCGGTCCTGGGCAGTGCTGGTCCTGCTTCTCCTCTGCCTAGGAAATTGCACGGCAGTAGCAGATTGCTGGTTCAAGATGTATGGAGGATATTTACTGACATCTGGAAGGTTCCCTACCCCACCTGATGTGACTTAGAGAATCATGCAATGGTTTTGTTTGGAAGGGTCCTCAAACTCATCCAGTTCCAACCCCCCCCCACAGGCAGGGACCCCTCCCACTAGCACAGGTCACTCAAGGCCTCTTCCAACCTGGCCTTGAACACCTCCAGGCAGGGAGCAGCCACAACCTCCCTGGGCAACCTGTGCCAGTGTCTCACCACCCTCACTGCAAACAACTTCCTCCTAACATCCACTTTCAATCTCCCCTCTCACTTCAAACCCATTCCTCCTCCTGTTACTACCAGACCTTGTCAATAGTCCCTCCCCAGCCTTCCTGTAGCCCCCTTCAGATACTGCAAGGCCACTCCAAGCTCTCCTGGAAGCCTTCTCTTCTCCAGGCTGCAGAGCCCCAACTCTCTCAGCCTGTCCTCACAGCACAGCTGCTGCAGCCCTCTCAGCATCTTGGTGGCCTCCTCTGGACCCACTCCAACACTTCCATGTCCTTCCTGTGCTGGGGGCTCCAGAACTGCACACAGGACTGCAGCTGGGGTCTGAGGAGAGCAGAGCCAAGGGGCAGAATCCCCTCCCTTGCCCTGCTGCCCACACTGCTCTTGCTGCAGCCCAGCACACAGTTGCTGTCTGGGCTGCACTCACACTGCAGCCTCATCTTGAGCTTTTCATCACCCCAGACCCCCAGGGCCTGTTCCTCAGGGATGCTCTCAGCCATTCCCCACCCAGCCTGGATTTGTCCTTGGGATTGTGCCTATCCAGCTGCAGGACCTTACACTTGGCCTTGTTGGATGTCATGAGGTTGGCCTGGGCACACCTCTGCAGCCTGTCCAGGTCCCTCTGGATGGATCCCTGCCCTCTAGCAAGTCGACCGTGCCACACAGCCTGGTGCCATCTGCACACTTGCTGAGGCTGCACTGATTCCTCTGTCCATGGCACTGACAAAGATGTCACACAGCACTGGTGCCAGCACTGACCCAGCACCTCAGCCTTATCCATATCCTTTGTCACCAGCTCTCCATTTCCCTTCCAGAAGGGTCTCACATTCTCCCTAGTCCTCCTTTTCTCACTAATATACCTAAACAAATTCTTCTTGTTCTCCTTACTGTCCCTAGCCAGATTCAGTTCCAGCTGTGCTTTAGCTTTCCTGACCTGAGCTCTGGTGGCACAGATGACTTCTTTGTGTTCATCCCAGGTTACCTGTCCTTGCTTCCATGCTCTGCAGGCTTTCTTCTTGCACCCAAGATCCCTTTATTCATCCATGCAGGCATCCTGGTATTCTTACCTGCCTTCCTCTTTCTTGGAAGCTTTAAATCCACCTCATGTTTAACTTCTTCTCATCTAATGTGCTCTGTTCAAGTCTCCCTCCAAGAAATCTCTCATGCAGTTCCGTATTCCAACTGCTCAATGTTCTTTCCTTGCAATCACCCTCTTGCAGAACCTGCACAGGGTAAAATGCCATTCAAAGGCTCTTGGGTGAAGGTGCATTGTGGCAGTCACATTTATCAGAAGCTGCAGTAAAAATGACAACTCCAGGGAAGGACAGAAGGCCTTGTCACAGCCAAAGCCACAGAACATCAAGAATAACATTTTGCCAAATGCATGATCTTCAGTGTGTGGACATTCCAACCATCAGTGTCCTTGTTTGTAGAATCATGGAATTGTTTTGGCTGGAGAAGTCCTTTAAGATCAAGTCCAACTGTTAACTCAGCACTGTCAAGACCATCACCAAACCATGTTCCTCAGCAGCACATCTACACCTGTTTCACATCCCGCCAGGGATGGTGACTCCACAGCTGCCCCAGGCAGCCTGTTCCAGGTCTTGACAGCTTTGGGGGAAGAAATCTTCTCCACATGCAACCCAACCCTCCCCTGAGGCAATCTGAGGCTGTTTCCTCTTGTCCCATTGCTTGCCACTTTGGGGAGACACCAACCCCCACCTGCTCCAATCTCCTCTCAGGTAACTGTAGAGCAACAAGGTCTCCCCTCAGCCTCCCCTCTCCAAGCTAAGCAGCTGCAGTTCCCTCAGCCACTCCTCACAAGACTTGTCCCCTAGACCCTTTGGCAACTTTGCTGTCCATGTGTGGACACATTCCAGCACTTCGATGCCTTTCATGTAGTGAAGGGCCCAAACCTTTTGTTTCACCCAGCTCCAGGCTTCAAGGTCAGGAGCCTAGCAGCACCTAAGAATCCCCACATGTGGATGCTGCCCTGTCTTTGGAATGTTTGCCATGGCAGTATCTGCCAAAGCAAACCACAACCCACAAAGCCTCAGTGGATGGTTGGTGGCTCAGAAATGTGTCCTGCAGATCTGTGCTGCTTTGGGCTACACCAGCTCTGAGCCTTCTCATAGGTGGGAGCAAGGCTGCCCAAGGAAACCAACATGCGTGTGTGTGTGTGTGTGTGTGTGTGTGTGTGTCTAATGGCTCGGGTGGAGTGACCAACCAAGGCTACAGAGCCTCATTAACACAGCACGTGGCAGGAGGAGCAGCGTGGTGAGAGGCAGGAAAAGAGGAACACTATTATGCTAAAAGTATGCTTTTGTTTGCAGGATTGCTTTGTACTTCTGCTCCTGAATCAGCAAGTGGAAGGAGCTGCGGTGGGGGTGCCCTCCAGGTGCACGATGATGCTGTCCCTCTTCAGCTACTGCCTTTTTTTCACAGTATTTTGCTCTCTAAATGTCTCTTTTTTTTTTTTTTAAATATATATAAATTAACCTATTTTGGGTTATACTTTTATTTAATGGAAATACATTTATAAGGCTTTTTGGCTGTGACCATAGACTTTCTGAGTGACTAATTTAGATTTGTTTCTTTTGATATCCTCTAATTAATTCACCCTTCCTGCAGGTGCAGCTTTTCCAAATTGTCTTCTTTCTAATTCTCCTTTCTTCTATTCATGTCCTATTAACATGGTTCTTCAAACAACAAAGGCCATTCCAGAGGTGCCAGCCACTAAACTGCAACTGTGCCTCATACCCCCAGGCTGCTGATTGCTGCTGAATGCCTCCTCGCAAGACCTATGAGATCCCTTTGTCCATGCAGCAGGGTGAATTTCCGACGAGACCTTCTCGAGCTGCCCACAAAACACTGCCTGCTCTTCTGCTTTGCATTCATGCAGCCCCATTCCTGCTTGTTATCAGCAATTCAGCAAATTGCGAAACAACAGCAAGACTCTGCTGCTGCCCCTTCCTGGAGGAATATGCTCTGCCCAGCACTTGCATTAGTGTTATCCCAATCGATAATCTAGTAATTAAAGTCACCAGCATTTGGGCCTTTTTACGAGTCTCCTTATCTGGAAAAAAAAATTACTGCTCTACTTTTTCAAACTACCTTGAAACAGAGCAGGAATCCTTTGGCCATTGCTTTGTCCTTAGCCCCTGAATTAGCTATGCTGTACTGTCAGAGGAAGTGGTTTTGTTTTAGCCCTGCAGACACAGCACCGTTTTCCTCCCGAGTACCACTTACTCCTTTTCTCATTCCTCTAGCTTACCAATAAGCCATAAATTCTGATTTGGATAGTACTAGCAGTAGTTTTGTCTGGGAGTTCTTTTTTGCTAAGAGGGTTTGGGGTTGTTCTACTTCCAGTAATAAAAAAACCCAAAGAAACTGAAATGTTAAGGACAGAAAGCACATGTAAGCAAATGTCTGAGCCTGACGATCAGCTACCTACGCTGCTCAGCTACCAAAGCCAGCAAGGGTGAAACCCAGCCTTGGTTAGAGTCCATGGGAGTTTTGTCCTTGACTTCAGCTGAGCTAGAATTTCACTCCAGCAGTGCTGTACGTGACTGAATGGGAGAGACCCATACGGGAGAACAGCGCAGGCTCACCTGGCACCTCCTTTCTCAGAAAACTAAAAGCAGCATTCCTAAAGGACTGAAATTCAGCTTCAGAACTCTCAAGATCATTCACTTTTTGAAAGGTTAGCAGAAAAAAGACAGAGCTTTGGAAGTCAGATTCATGTACCGAGGGAAAACTATCACTTGCATGACTCTGAACACAGCTTTCCCCCACACCAGATAACGAAGGGCCGCGTCCTGCTCTGTCCCCCAAAGGAGCTTCTTTGGATCGGTGGCACAGCACACACCTGCCTGTCCAGTCTCCTATTTTTGCAGCCTTTGCTATCAAAGTACCTCAGCCTGGGCATCACAAAATCATGGAATGGTAGGGGTGGGAAGGGACCTCCAGAAATCATCTGGTCCAATCCCCCTGCCAGAACAGGATCACCTAGGGCAGGTCACACAGGAACACAGCCATGTGGGTTCTGAAAGCCTCCAGAGAAGGAGACTCCACAATCTCGCTGGGCAGCCTGCTCCAGGGCTCTGGCACACTTACAGTAAAGTCTCTCCTCATGCTGGGGAAAAACTGTGTGCCAATTTGTATGTGTCACCCCTCATGCTATCACATGACACCACTGAGAAGAGCCTGGTCCCTTCTTGACGCCCACCCTTAAGATATTTGGAACCATTAGTAAGAACCTCTCTCAGCTGCTCTTCTCTGGACTGAACAGCCACAGGTCTCTCAGCCTCTCCTCATCAGTGCCAGCCCCCTCATCATCATCACAGCCCTCTGTTGAACACTCTAGTATATATCCCTGTCCCTCTTGAACTGGAGAGATGGAGTTTATTCCATCAGTATTGTATTACAGAAATAATAAAAATCTCAAAAACATCACCCGGTGGGAAATAAACACACATCCCCCACACACCCCCCTTTCCCAAGTAATATGAATAGAAACCACATTAAAGAAGTTCTGCTCATTAATACACCAGGGTATGGGACAGTCACGGTCGACTGCTTGTCCCTTTTTGCCTCAAGCAAACAGAGGCCAGCACTTTGGCCCGGCAGATGAGCATGGTGCCCCTGCCTGTTGCACCGGTTGCATTTCCAGGGCACGGCTCCCGGCCAGAGGTGTCTCAGCAGCTGCCCACCCTAAGTGCCTGCGCACCCACGAGCAAAGGGACACGACTGCTCATCCAGCCCCGATCCGGGAAGAAGCATTCCTATTTAGACACCACCACCAGCAGTAAGCTCTGGGGACTGTAAAAAGGAGTCGCTCAGGCTGTTGAGTCAGGTAGAGCTGATGCGTTTGATGAAACCTGCACCATGACCACTCCAGAGCTCCTGGGCACAGGCAGGCTGTCAGATTCTGATGGAGAAAAGAGGTGCAGTCAGCTAGTGCTGGCGATGACCTTTTAACAAGTAAATTGCCGAAGCCGGCAGCATCCTCAACAGGAAATGCGGTTTCTTTGAGTGCAGTGTTTGCTAAGGAAGGGGGTGAAAGCCACCCCCCAGCCCGCTCCAGCAAAGACAGAGAATCACGAAAAGCCCTTTGGGATCAGCGGGTCCAGCCGCTCTCAACTCCCCCAAGTCTGGCACAGGCACAGCTGAGGGGGCGCCCGGGAGAGCAAGGTCGGTGGCGACTGCAAAGCGTGGCACGCGTGCCAAGAGACGGGCGTCTCTCTGTGCCCGGGGCGGCGCCCCGGCCCCTGCTCAGCCGGGAGGGTGCCGGCCGGGTCGGGGCTGCTGGGGCTCGGCCACAACGTCGGCCACCCCTTGACCGCGGGGAGCGGGGAGGCGGAGGAGAGGGGGATTTCCGCGGGCGCCGCTGCCCGGTCGAGCCCAGGACCGCGGCGACAGGTGCGGCGTTGGCCCCCGGCTAAAAGCAGCAACGGCCACGGGGGACACGGGGCCGCGGCGAGCGGGGGCATAAAAGTCATGGGGCGGCGGGGCGGCGGCAG
>VWYK01043602.1:96545-113641 GCA_013399775.1 Semnornis frantzii | reverse complement strand
AAGCCAGAGCTGCTAGCCCAAGACCCAGGCAGCAAGCAAGTAAGCAAGCAAGTCCCTCGTGACCCAGACTGCCAGCTCGAGAGACTCTTATCTTCTTTGTTTTGGTTTTCTTATACCTAAACATCACAGCAAGCCTCTGAGTGAAGTAGACATCACCATGGTTTTTACCTTCACAGCCTACAGTACAATTTTTTTCTCTACTAAAAAATATTCCAATTAACTCAAACCAGCACAACCAAGTACAATAAAAAGAGTCTCAATGGGGTTTGCATAACTCTGGGAAGAACAGGACAGGGAAGTCACTGACTGAGCTGGGAGGAAGCCTGAATGACTTTCCAGGTGAGCTATGACACGTGCTTGAAAACACCCTGCTTGAGCTGGAACAGCCCTAGTTCTGATCTGTGATTTTACCGTTCAGCTTGGGCCCTGCTCAGTGACTGCTCTTTTGAAGCTAAGGACAGGTTCTCTCAGTGTCTGCTTCCAGCAGTGCTTGCATTGCTGTTTAGAGTTAGTTCCAAGGACTGGGGTGCACAGCAAGGTCACTGCTAACTCTTCTTCAGTGGCCGGGGTCCAAGGAGGTCTCTGTCCATCCTGCCTTTGGTCCTGGCCCATGAGTTCCTGAATCCAATTCCCATCTGCCACTGAGCCCCATCTGGGACTTCCCTGGTGCCTGCCACAGCATCAGTGGTGCTGTCAGGGGCTGGGTTCCATGCAGGGTTTGTAGAGATCTGTCTCCATTGTACTGTTGCTACTGGCATTAAAGATGGTTTAGTTGCCTTTTCCAGCCCATCAGTTTTTCTCCCTTGTTCCCTTTCTCTTCTCTTTGGGAAGGGAGAGGGGTTAATAGAAAGTGTCTGGCACTTGCCTAGTGGCCTGCCCAGCCCTAGCCCTTGACCAAAAAAAAAGCCAAATGCAAACCCCAGAAAAGACACACACTGCCAGCCCAGTACATAGGTACATAAAGCAACTCCCAGTTCTGATAAGCACAGGACACCTCTCTCTGTTCTAAGAGATATTTATAGCTCACAGTCCAGCTGTATCCAAGTCCCAGAACATTTAATACTTGCACTTCCACCTTCTCTTTTTCCCTTGAGTTGTGCTTTATCACACAGGTGCACCACTGAATGGAGAAAGCAGGAATGGTCTGGCCTCTCCCTTCTCTTAAAGTCCCAGATGAATTCCCACTTACTATAAATGATCCAAATTTTATGGACTAATGACAGTTCAGAATACTTTTTCCCCTCCTTTTACTGCAGCCCTACCATTAAGACTAACAATCTCAGGCAGCTAAGAGAAGGAGTCTCACTCAAGGTGATTTACACAGGTGATGGGGCCATGGTAAGAAGAGGGGAAAGACTCCTGGAAATTTTGTGTAGCTTAACCATTAGAGAGATTTACACCAAGGCCTGTAAGTGAAAGAGGACCATTGCCAAAGCGCTCAATAAAACACTCTGCCCCATAAATTCAGCCCAACTCATAGCTTAAAACCTGATTAAAAGCTGGAAGGAACCTGCTTTGTTACCAGAGATGTGCTCCCAGCCCAGCATCCAAAGAGGCTGCCTGTAAAAATCAGCTAGGACAGCAACACTGCTAGGAAACCTTCACCAGCACTGCCACTCCAGTGCTTTTCCATCAGACCACACACAACAACTCAGGCAACGTTTGGCGTGAGAGAGCAGAGGTATTTATACCTGTGCTGAAGTTATTTAGGGCAGCGTTAGAACCTTCTGTGTTTGTGTGGCTGATCTGTACCTAACCTTGCCACGAAGAGGACCAGTCAAATGTGGGTGTGCCCTTCCAAGGCTTGGGTCTGAGCTTCTTCCAGAACGGGCTTCAGTTACAGCCTCATTTACAATGAGTCTGTGCATTTTTAGATCCCACCTCCTACCATCTTTGCTCTTTGAGGAGCAGGAGGCAGTAATCAGATCTGGAGTCGGGGTCACGGTGCTCTGGCTGGAGCAGAACACACGCCTGGAGTTCAAGAGCACTGGCATTTGGTATGTTTCACAACAAAGCAGCAAGACAAACCAACAGGAAGAACCCAGGAGGTTTTCTGTTGCTCGGTGTATCAGAACATTGTTATTTGTTTGGTGCTAGGACTGGGCTTAGAGTTGTAAAACAAAGGTGTTTTGACATTTCCATCAAGGTCACTGCAGCCCACTCAGATCTAGGAAACAGTTGCCATGCGGGTTTGGACTTTCCCCAGAATCTAAAGTGTAAGGATAGATGCTGATGTGCCCTTGCCCTCATAATCAAAGGCCAAGTAAAGGGACAAACCTCACCCAGGGTACCCCACTGAGCAAATCCTACCAGAAAAAAAACAAGCAAGGAGCAACATGCCAGGAAAACAAATCTGTTAACCTCCAAACAGAAATGCATAGAAAGAAACTCAGAGGGATCACAGAATCATAGAACAGTTTTGCTTGGAACAGACCTGCAAATCAAGTCCAACCATTCTCTAACTGTACCAAGGCTGGTGCTAAACCATGCCCCTCAGCACCACAGCTCTGCGGGCTTTTAAACACCTCCAGGGATGAGCATTCAACCACCTCCCTGGGACTGTTTGATGACCCTTCCAGTAAGGAAGTTTCTTCTGATACCCAATCTAAACCTGCCCTGGATGGTGGCCAGGCTAGCTTGCTGGCCACTGCACACATCCTGTTCTGCTCCACAGGCTCTTTCAGGACACGGCCTTGGGCTGCTACAGCAATGTGCTCTAAGCAGCTGCACACCACACAGAAATCCCTGTGCCCCCACTCTGGTTACACAAGGATACAAACACTGCTGGCAGCCTTCACAGCATACCCTGGGAAGGGGGCAGATCACACCCCTCTTTCTGCTCAGCCTTTCCTCAGTGCAACTTAGAGCACTTTGAAGTCCAGCTCCCAATTTCCCAGCTTCTACAGTACATACTGGACAGTATTAACACCCATCTGTGCCACAACCCCCAGCTCTCAGCAAGTGAATAACACACAGGAAAATCACAGGAAGCCACCACTGCATCTAACGAGTCAGCCCATGAGTTCTGTTGTCAGCCTTGTACCTCCACCAGAGTGCACACTCTGCCCAAACACAAATGCTATCTCTTGCCCTCTAAAACACATTTCATCTCTCTGGTGGCACTCTGAACAAAATAGCCACTGAAGATTACTCCAGAAAGTGGTTTCCAATATTTTGCTCACTTTTTGGGTCAGAATTCTAGGCTTTAGCAAACACACTCCCCTTGTGAATCCCAAGAGATGCTGCCCCAGCACTATATGCTTTGTCAAGGGAATGAAGGCAGAATTGCATCCATTTCTTCAGTCACACACAAAATATGTACAGGTAACTTTCAGATCAGCACAGAATGGCTTTCTATCCCCTGTTATGTGGGTCGGGGGAACCAAAAGAGATCATGCCTCGAAAAGCAGTTTTCAGGACAGTTCATTGGAAGCACTGAAGAGCCTGCTGCTTTCACATTCCCCCAGCTGTGGTGCAGACTGCACACTGCAAGCTCCCACTCCACAGGCCTGGTCCCAAGAGACTTGAGTGTCAGAGTCAGAAGTGGTAAGGCACAGTGCTCAGTCAAGTTTGTGAGGTTAGATGGGTTCAGAGGGGATTGCAAATGTCAAGTTTACTGCTGACTCACACTCAGTGCTGTTCATCACACATTCTGCACAATCCTTAGCTTTCAGGTTTGCAGAACAGTTTCAGCCTCCAGTTAGGTATTTCTTTTACTTTCAGCATGTTGGGAAAGAGAGGAAATTGATTCATAAAGAGTGGTTTGTTTTCTCCCACATCTTCCCTCCAAAGTGAAACACAATTTTAACTTGCTGCATACTGATGCCTACCGTTGTGGTCCGCAGCACTTGTTTTTTGATTCGGTGGGGCGTTTTGTTAGGGTTTTGGTTTGTTTGTTTTGGTTTTTTGTTTGTTTTTTTTTTTGTTTTTTTGTTTTGTTTTTTTGTTTTGCTTGCTTGTTTGTTTGTGTTTTCGATTTGTCTTCCAGTCCCCCGGCTGCCATGCCCGGCGCTCCCATTTAACGCCAGGCGCAGCATTCGCTAGCTCCGCTCGGAGCAGGCGTTGCGCCTTGGGCCACCAGATGGCAGCATCGGCCGCTCAGCTCGCCCAGCGCGGCCAGCAGCGCCCGCAGGGGCAGGCAGCCGCAGCCGGGACAATGTCGGCAGCGCCCGCAGGGGCAGGCAGCCGCAGCCGGGGCTCTGCAGCCTGCGTTCCTGGGGGATCCCCCGCAGCAAAACACACAGTATCACAAGGTTGGAAGAGACCTCAAAGATCATCAAGTCCAACCCATTCCCACAGACCTCGAGACTAGACCATGGCACCAAGTGCCACGTCCAAACCCGCCTTGAACACCTCCAGGGACGGTGACTCCACCACCTCCCTGGGCAGCCCATTCCAGTAGGGAATGACTCTCTCAGTGAAGAACTTTCTCCTCACCTCGAGCCTAAACATACCCCGGCGCAGCTTCAGCATGTGTCCTCTTGTTCTGGTGCTGGTTGCCTGAGAGAAGAAAGCAACCTCCTCCTGGCCACACTGCACTCAAATGTCTTACAAGCTCTTCAGGGTCTGAGTCAAAGAGTAAAGCTTGTCTTGATTCCTGGTTTGGGTTTGGGTTTTGATTGTGGGATTTCTGTTGCTTTGTCGTGTAGGATTTTTTTTTTCTTCATTTATTTTTGTTTCAAACTGATGTTTTGCAGAAATTAAAAGATTTCTGGAAAGCAGAGAGAAGCTGGTCAAAGGCCCTTGGGACAGAGACTTGGGAAGGTTTGGAAATTTGGAATTCCAGCCCTGTATCTGCAGTTCAGGACATCATTGCTAACAACAAAAAGAGCTCTTCTATCCCTGCCTCTTCAGAATTCCCTGCCACACAAGATATATTGCTGCTATCAAACTCTAATGTAACAATTCCTGCCTCTCCCACCTGTATGAAAGGCAGCAGCAATACGAGTACACATCAAGTGAATTTAAACCAATTCCAACATGTTACTGATCTTTTACGTGGTTTCAGTGTAATCATTTTGACAGAAATCTGTAGCATGTACAGGTTTCAGTCATTTAAAATTCCTAATTCTGTGCATTTGCAGAACCAAAAGGGCCTCGAGGTAATGTGCACTGCTATTCACACCTGCAGTCTATGGCTTGCTCCCGTGAGTAATCAAGTTAACTGCTGTCAGCAACACAACAGAAGTATCTTTCTCTTTCCCTGGTATGCAAGGCCCATCTCTGCTCATCTGCTGGAGTCTTTTCAGGTTAGAAAATTTTGGGTGCATTTATAACAGTTTTCAAAATGAGCAGGCAGCCTTTTCTCTCTTACCTCTATTAAAGGAGCCCGGTCAGATGCTTTTCACTTTTTGACCACAGAGCAGCCTAAAAGTGTAAAATAACCAATAGTCACCTCACACATCCCCTGTGTCATGTTGATGCTACAGCCAGAATGAATTGGTTATTTCAAAACTCAAGGAAACGAGAACGTCTTCTGAATTGCTAGTGGGGTTTTCTTACCTGAAATGATCTCATTGGCTGCCTTCTGCCCCCCAGAAGCAGTTAAAATTTCACTTTTCCCACATTGCAGGTGGCAGCTGCTTCAGCCCTGTAGTGAGAGAAAAGCCCTTTGTCACACGAGGCGGCGCTTGGACAGTACCGCACAGCACACATGCGGCTGGTGTCAGCACAGCATGGGCCAAGGAGGGCCTTCTGACATGGGGAAGCTAAGAGGTGCTTTTAGAGCACCAAGTCCATGTGGTTTGAGCTTGCAAGGGTAGCTCCCACACCAGAGGTACATCCAGAGCATGCAGCAGTGATGGAAACACCAGCCGTGAGATCCATGTGCTAGAGCCACGGGCTCCTTTGAGTCTCTGGTGTCTGGGCACCCAGTCCAGGCTCTCCCTACCCCTGAGATCCTCAGCACACATTAGGAAGAGTGTGTGCTCCCCTAAGGTTCTCCCTGCACCTCTTTGGATTATTTAATCTCTAGAAGTCCACCTGGCAAGGGGCAGGAGCTGAAACTCACTGCTCAGTCAGTGGGACCATCACCAGCAACTACTGCCACAGACTATCTCCAGAAGTCCAAACTTCAACGTGCCTTTGAAAGTCAATGTGCTTTGAACTACAATCAAAGATGTAAACCCCTCTGTACTGTCAGGCAGCATTAAGAGTGAAGTGAGGAAGGGATTTAAAGACCCTCAAGGTAAGGACAATTGAAATGGTGGCAATTACAATGTTGGATGCCAGGAAAAGGTCTGCACCAGCCTAATACTGTAAACACTAGCAAAGGGATTTTCCACTGCTCCAGCTACTTACAAGTACTGCTCCTTGGTTTCTGAGCACACCTTGTATTCAAAATGGCAGCTGGTGACACGGTTCTGTCTCTCTCTGATACTCTTCTCATTCTCTGATTTATCTTTTATGATCTCTTTTTCTTATTGCCTTACCATTATTCCCCCTTTTCTCCCTGACTGCTCTTTCTCTATTTCTTCAGGTCCTTGTGAGTTTGGTGTATCACAACACTGGGGGAAGGGAGGAATCTTCTCTGAAGCAGCATTTAACAAAGATTAAAAGAGAAGCAACAGGATCTGGTGTCATTACCCATTTACATACTGCTAACAGTGCATGAGCTGGCTTGCCCAACTCACCAGCTGTCCCTAAAGGTGCAAGCCAGCTTTCTGCCTCCTCACATTAAAGCCCAGTTTAACTTCTGTTGTAATGTACCTCAGCACACAGAAGAGAGACTGTAAAGTCTGCTCCTCTCCAAATGGAGCTTTCAGAAATAGGTTCTTCTGTAGTTAGAAAGGGAAAATTACAGACAGCTGACACACCAGAAGTTGAATAGCATTATGGTCTTTGTTATAGCACAGTGGATGAGCTTGCAGCACAAGAGAACATGTAAATAAAACAGTTGTAGAGCTATGTGTTAATAAAGGGATGTATGTAAAAAACAAATACACCGACAGTATTTTGTACATGGATGAACTGTGATTTAAAACAAAGTGCTATTTTTTAACGTTTAAGTGACGACAAGTAGAATTTGGGTCAAGTTTGAGTCATGCCCAGATAACAGTCCTGAAGATAAAACACTCGAGAAATGAAGGCTCAGTTTAGCAGAGGCACAGAGGTAACTGTGCTGCCTCTGGCTAGCAGAAGGGCTCATGACATCTGATCTGGACAGCTCCAAGTGTTTAGGTTAATTGGCACCTAAATGCAGTTAGAAAACAACAGACCATGAGTTATGAGGAGCCACGTTCTCGCTCTCTGCCCTCACTATTAGGAAGCAAAACCAGAGTCTGGAAATTAGAAAGCAAGTTAATTTCTAGATAGCTGTGTGCATACAAGCAATCTAGATGCCTCATTTTGGCCGTGTTCATCTGGGTGCGTTCTCCCAGGGTTTGCCTCCAGTTTTTCCAGCCTCCCAGATTTGCCTTGACTGATTCAGTGTCTTGTCTTGGATGCTTCTCTGGGACAAAATGTTCTCTGGCAGCCTGCTGTGCCCATTTCTCTCAGCCTTCCTTCAGACCCTCAGCAAAAGCAGCATTACCTGGTCCAAAGGTTACCTGGGATTCCTCTCAGACCAGATGGTATTTCGCTAGGGTCTTTTCCCCCGGGAGAGAGGAAGTGGCTGCTCAGGTAGAACCATCCCTTAGCTCCACTGTCCTCATCATTTATCTCAGTTAATAACCTATGCCGGGCACCACAGCTTCAGGGAGCTGCCACAGCTGTCCCAAGTGAAGGAGATTTCAGGTCAGCAATCCATCTAGATTCAGTAGCTGGTTCTGTTCTGATGAAACCTCTGTTACAAAATCAGAAGCCCTTGGCTAAGCTTTGGGCACCTGCCACGTGTGTCTGGCTGCTAGGGTTAGAAGCGCACTTCACACGTGTTGCAACAAATAACCACCATCACCACAGCTGAAAGTCCAGGGCAGCTCCACGTTAAGAAGATGCTTCACTCTTCTGCTGCATCCTTCAGAATTTTACTGTCAGATTTCATCCAGTCTTCCCTCCTGTATCTTCTAAAACTGCCTGCATGCAGCAGCCCTTGTCCTTGTCTAAGTTCCTGTACCTACAAAACTGCCTCCCTTAGCACTTTATAGAGCAGCTTTTCAGTTCTAATACAGGCAGAGAAATTTCAGATGAAGACCTGCCACTCTCATTCTGTCCCTGTGTGCACCAAGGCTCTGGAAATAAAGCCAAGTCACCCCTAAGTTGCAAAGAGGCAGTACAGCTGCAGAAGCCAGCTGAGAGGCTCTAGTGAAGCCTCTGGTGAAACTACAGCTGCACTTCAGCCCAGGAACAAAAGATGAGGAGATTTACAGCCTGGTCTCACTCTGAGGAGGAGGCAGGAGTTAGAAGAGAGGAAGACCTGGGCACCTGATGGGCTGATAGAAGCCAGGCTGGGGCAGAATGAAGGCATGGCTTGATGTGGTTCCTCTGCAGGCTAATCCCTGGGTACATAACCCTTCTACTGTGGGTCATTTTAGCAACTTCTACCATGCGCAAGGAAATGGTGGAAGCTGAGTACACACCAGGTAAAAGGACAAAGCCATTCATTGTTGTGCAGTACATGAGAATGATTGAGGGCAGCTTGCAGAACATAGTTCTGTGATTTCAAAGCCCCCGAGCTGCTGTGAAAGGAAGGAAAACTGACCAGCACAGCACACATAAGCCACCTTTTCTTTTTTTAATGTTCCAGCATCTTTCCAATCCTTACAGTAAGGTTTGTCTTGCCAGACACAATGCATTAAGCAGCAGCATCAGTAGGTTTCACCTCAATTATTGGCTATGCTAGAAATTAACTGTGGTATCTCTAGAAAACTCCTACAAATGTTGCAAGCTTCTGGAAATTGCAATTCATAGATGAAAAATCCTGGTAACTTGAAAGCTTTCTGAAGCAGCTTTGGAGAAGTCTGTTTATGTCAGATCCCACCTGCCTCAGCTAAGGACCATTACTGCTCTGAACTGACTGGAAGCATGAGTGCTGGTGAGTTAGGAAGCAAGACCTGTGATACGAGCGGGCTTGACTCCTCACATGGGTTTGGAGCTGCAGGCCTCTCACCATTGAGAACACTGCTGAAGGTCTCTGCCTGCTGCACTGAGCTCAGTCTGTGCCCTGGAAGATCTGGGAAGGAGGCAGCTGCACAACTGCATGGAACCACGAGCTGTCTTTTATGACTCGTTTAGCCCTACAAAGCCTGTTTTGCTCCATCCATCACTTCAGGGATTGAGAAGTTCCAGCAGTGCTTGCCTCCACTAACCACTGGGTCAAAGGCTGTTTGCGTGCCAGTTTTGGTAAAGTTTCAGAAGAATGTCCTCTGATTTGAGAAACTTAACTTTTCTCATCCACAGGGGCATTTTCTTTGCTTCTTCCCTCGTGAGCCCATTCTCAAAAGAGAAATTAATCTGTCAAATCTTTCTTTCTGTAATTCTGAGACTTTTAAATATGGCTGAGGCTTTTGTGGGCCTTTTCAGCTCAGTCTTAAAGCCATAAAAACCTGACAGAACTCTGCCAGCAAGAAAAATGAGAGTGGGATAGATTTGTGCAAGACTCGGTGGAGACAAACGAGTATGACAGGGCATGTCTGTGGCTCTTGCTGCCATGAGTGAGAGCAGACCTCTGCAGAACACCCACTCCTCCTCTCCCAGCCACACCAGCGTCATGCTCCTGTCTCCCTGTCAGCAGACAGATGGTGTCTGCTGTGCACTCCGGCAGCATCAGACCTGATGATATTGATGAGACCTGATGATGCGGTTTCAGGCTCCTGTAACCTCAAGGACATTGTAAACTAATTGCTAGCACACTTCCCAGAGCAGAGGAATCTCAGTCTGTTCCAGAGCTCTCACAGGTGACATTGTCTGACAGGAATCTATCCCCTGAGCTGGACAGTAGAGTAAAACCTGAGGTCAGCACAGAACAAACTGCACTGTGACCTTACAGAGGAACTGGGAACCAGTCCCTCATGAATGACTGCTGCTCTCTTGGATGAGCCAGCTGGTCTCAAGCTGCCCTGTTAAGACAGCTAGCCCCTACTGAGACAGGCCCTTCAGAGCAAGTGGCAGAGCTAACAGCATGATCTGGAGTAGGTGGGAAACCACTGTAAAGCCGTGGCTCTGCCCCCAAGCTCCTGCTCCAACAACTTCTCCCAGCCAGACTTCACTTCCCCCGCATTTGTTTGCATTTCAAGCACCTGGTCTCCAGATTTTTCAAACAAAACCCCAGCAAATGAAAACCAAAAAGCAACAAAATAAACTCCTATCATCCAGGAAAGACTTCTCAGGCCCTCTGATTAACTCCAGTTCTGAGCAAACCCAGCACCTTGACAGCAGGCTTTGCCAGTTCTCCAAAGTAACTGCTGGAAATTACTCAACCTCGCTTTCTTCAGCCGTAGAAGCAAGCTGATTCTCCAGGGGGTCTCCAGACAGTCAAAGCATAGCTTCAGCCAGAGTTCCTCAGTGCTTCTGGTCTGGATCACAACCAAAAAAGAAGAGGCTTCTGTTGGTTTGAGTCCTGAACTACCCCTTCCCCAGCAGCTCCAAACCCAGCTGGGCCACAATTTACAAGCAGTAGTAGCAGGGTGATGCTTGCTCCAGGGGCTGCACCTGTACCACATTTAGCAGCAGGCCTTGCACTACAGGCTGCAATTCTTTGATCTCCTGAGTGTGGCACTGAGGACAGGAAAGCAGTGGAAGGAATTGTGCTTCCTCTCCACCTCAGCTGCCTAATGACCAGTTTACAGACAGGCTCTGGGTTGATGGTTAGATCTGATGATCTTAGAGGTCTTTTCCAACCTTAATGATTCAGTGATCTGGGAAACACAAACTCTTTCATGAGGAAAGCTCAAGAAACTTCTGGTTTCCCTGGGATACGAAAATGTCTTGTGAATAGTTGTTTGGGCATTGTGGAAGATGATAAAGAGAACAAAGAACTCGTGCTCATTTTCAAAACCACCTTGTGCTCAGCCACAGCTTTCATTGTTTGTCAGGCTGTAAACTGGTCTGATAACAAGGCAGGTTCTGGTGCTCTGTGAAGAACTTTATCTCATGAGCTCCCCGCGGCCATTAGGCTATGTGCTCTGGTCTAGTCAGGGCAGACTTAGAACACCACAAACCGGAGGCAGAGTGTGGCAGCTGCTGACAAAGGGCATGAGGACAGACACAGAGCACGCCTGCGGAATCCGTGAGTAACTGCTCCTGTGGGAAGGACATCAATGAGGAGGTCAACTGGCCCACAGGAATGATCTCTGTAAAAGCTACACAGGACCTCTTTAAAGAAGAAAAAGACACAATGTCACCTGCCTTTGAGAAAGTTCACCTGGACACAGGATAATCTCTTTCAGCTATTCCTATGTCTGCTTTGCTAGAACTCTACAAACCCATTACAGCTTTTTATTTGTGTTCTCTCCGAAGCAGCCAGGATTCAGCTGACAGCCAGCACACATCCATCTTCTGTACTGGTTTCCTCTTGCCATTCCTCACAGGAAAGCTGACAGTAAAACACCTATACCTCCTTATGTAAGAGAGCACCACTTAAAGTGCAGTACAAGTGAAAGTGAAGCCTGTTCACTGAGTATTACTTTTCCGATTCCAGAGGAATGCAACAGCAAATTCTAATCTCACTAGTCACAGCTGGCACTGTGGCTCCCTGAACCAAGGCACTCTCCTGAGGATGGAGAAAGAACCAACGTTGGTCTAGATGTGCCCTCGGATTAATCTCCTGTCTTAGTTTGCAACAGCAATGAAGATTCTGATTAGGGCAAATGCAGCTAACTAAAAGGGCAGCAGAAAACAGAAGTGGAAGTTATAACACCCCTGGTCAACCTGAAGTCCAACAGCTGATGCATTCAGACAAGTGTAGCTGCAGAAGCCATGGCAGGCAATGTTCACTCCAGAATGCTGAAATAACCAGGGTGGGCAATGGCAAGCCAGGGGGAAGAGATTTGGAATGAAGCTGTAGAACCAGAACAGTCTAAATGCAGAACAGCAAATGCAATCCTTATCCCTAGGGATATGGAAAGAAGGAGAAATGCAGTATCAGCCAACATGAACTTTAGAAACATGCAAAGCTGCTGAAAGCAGTCTGAAGGAGGAAGAAAAAAAAGGCTTGGGAACATAAAGAGAAAACGGGATGAATTTGGGGTTTGTTTTAGTTTGGCTTTTTTTTCCGTTCAGAAAGGCAGATTATTCTAGGATGATGAATATTTCATTATCTGCCTTTGATTAGGTTACTAATTTTCTAGACAAATGAAATAGAGTCATCTATCAGGTCTTCAATCAAAATGTGATTAGATGTCATGAGAAAAATTAGATAGGCTGGAGAAGGTGATTAGGAAAAAGCTGTAAAGAGGGCAAGGTATGGATCAACAGGTTGTGTTCAGGGTCTAGAAGGAAATAACTCAGAGGGTTCATGAAAGATGGATCTTGGGACCACTACCTTTCAATAAATTAGCTAGCAACTCCATCACAAAATTTAGGACTTTGCTCTTGAAATGTGCTGCTGCCACAGAGCTGGAGGGAGGGCAGCAGTGTCATCCTGGCCTGTTCCTGGAAAGGAAGGACAGTAACAGCAGACAGCAGCGTGCTGGGCTTGAGTGGCCAGGTTGTGCTAAAGGTGGCTTCCGTGAGAAGCTACTAGAAGCTTCCTCTGTGTCTGATACAGCCAAAGCCAGACAACTCCAAGATGGACCTCCCACTGCCCAAAACTGAGCCCACCAGTGACAGTTATAATGCCTCTGGGCTAACATATTTAAGAAGGGGTAAAAACTAAACCATCAACTGCAGCAGGAAAGAGGAATGAGAATGTGTGAGAGAAACAACTGAGGCACAAAGCTCAGTGAAGAGAGGGAGGAGGTGCTCCAAGTGCCAGAGCAGAGATTGTCCTGCAGCCTGTGGAGGTGTAGGGTGGAGTTGATCTCAACTTGCTGCCCATGGGTGATCCCACATTGGAGCAAGAGGATGCCCAAAGCAGTCTGTGACCATGTGGGAAGCCCAGACAGGAAGAGGTTCCTAGCAGGACCTGTGAACTGATGGAGAGAGGAGCCCATGCTGGAAGAGGTTTGCTGGCAGGACTTGTGACTCTGCAGGGCACCCATGCTGGAGCAGTTTTTTGAGGACAGTAGCCTGTGGGAAGGACCCACTGTGGAGAAGTTCATGGGAAAGTGTCTCTTGTGGGATACTCCCACAATGGAGCAGGGAAAGGGAGTGCAAGGAGTCCTCCCTTTGAGGAGGAAGGAGCAGCAAAAACAATGTGCAGCCAACTGACCACAACTCCCATTGCTCATCCCCTTGTAGCACTGAGGGGGTGGAGGCAGAGAAAATCAGGAGTAAAGCTGAGCCCAGGATGCAGGACGGGTGAAGGGAAGGGTGTTTTGAAGATTTAGGCTTATTTCTTCTTATCCTAATTTTATTTGATTGGTAATAAATTAAAGTAGTTTCACCAGGCTGAGTCTGTTTTGCCCCTGGCAGTAACTGCTGAGTGACCTCTCCCTGTCTTCATCTTGACCCCTGAGCCTTTCACTGTATCCTTCTCCACCCTTGTCCAGCTGAGGAGATTCGGTGGGCACCTGGCATCCAGACAGGGTCAAGTCACCACGATCAGGGAAAATATTTTCCAACGGAGACAGATTAGACATTAATGATGTTCCACAAGACCACTGACATCTAAATTTGGATCTTCACTCACATTACAGAAATATTGATTCCAATGGGAACAGTCAAAAGAAAAGCTTTTCTGGACTAACACAGGAAGTGGGGTGCTATTGCCTGAGAAAGACTGATTCACATAACTAATAAAATCTGAGAAAGAATCTGTACCTTTTTTCAGCCATACATTCATCTGTACCTTTTTTCAGCTATTCACTGTCCAAAGGAGGAAGAATGCATTATGATAAAGCAGTGAGTGCAAAAGACAAGTGTGTATAGAATCAGATATCAAGTCTGGAAACTAAAAGTTAGAACACAGTTTACAAATACCAGAGGAGTGAGGTTTTGAACAGGTTCTTCGTGCAGCATGGGACTTGCCCCCATCCTGACGAGCTAATGGTGCATCCTGCAGAGTTCACAAGAAGGACCTACACTTCACTGTCCACAGTAAAAAGGATGGACTGAATGTCACAGGCAGTCATTTCCAGTCCAGTGTTCCTACTACTCAGAAACAGAGCGAGAAGTCTTAGGACTAAGAGCAAAAGTTGATGTCACTTTTAGATTAACTCAGAGGAAGGAGATTTGAGAGTTGTGGTGGAATGACAGATGGGTTTGATGCTAACCACAGATTTTACTTCTTTGTGCTTATAAAATACATGATTAAGATAAAATACATGATTAAGGAATAACAATTACAGAATCACAGAATGTCAGGAGCTGGAAGGGACCTCTAAAGCTCATCCAGTCCAACCCCCCTGCAGAGCAGGATCACCTAGACCAGATCACACAGGAACGTGTTCTGGCAGGCTTTGAGTTAACTCCAGAGAGGGAGACTCCACAAGCCCCCTGGGGCAGCCTCTTCCAGTGTTCTGTCCCCCTCACAGTGCAACAATTCCTCCTCATGCTTACATGAAACTTCCTAAAGAGAACCTGTGACTTTGTGCACAAGTATTAGAGATCATGTATTAATCAGGTATTTTTCACTGTCTTGTAGCCCCCAAGATGGCTTAGTGGGACCCTGAGCTCTAAATTTAATTTTCCCTTGTGACTCCTCCTGGAGAGATTAGGATTACTTTCTGTAGCATAGACCCATATTTCCCGAGATGAACCAAGTATTTGTTATTGTACCTTAAAATTAGACCAGAAAATTTCCTCTTTCCCATTTAATGAGGTTTGAAGATCATGATAAGATGCCAAAACAAGAGAATGCAAAGCTCGTGCCTTACATTCTGTGCTTTACCAACACTACCGTGACTTTTCTAGGAAGTAAGGCAAATAATAATCACTCACTGTGCAGGGAGCTTTTCGTCTTCAAAATGCTTTACAAATATTTACTGCCAGTTAATCTGGAAAAAAAAGAAAAAGATTATGCTAAGGCCATCTTCTGATAGTTCGTGTGACAAAATTAATGTCATTTAAGTCAAGTCCACGTGTTTTATAGGCTAGAACTCCAGGACTTTAAACACTATTGTTCCATTAAAAGCCAATTACAGAAATTCAGCTTCCCTTGACTTTGCAGAGCACAGCTTTTCATTTTCCAAAAGATCTATCTAAATACTTCATCCGAATTTAGTCTCCATAATTCTAGCTAATTGCATAACAGCATAATGCAATTCGTCACGAGCAGACCCAGCCGCGGCCCTGCGGCAGTACCGCCCGCGAGCAGCAGGTGGCGCCCAAGACGTGTCCGTGCGGTGTAAGGAGGCGGACGGGAGAGCTGTGGCGGCGCAGCCCGTCCCGGGGCGAGCCCTGCCAGCCCGGCCCCTCGCAGCCTGCTCAGCGCCGCAGCCCTGCGCGGCTCAGCTCAGCCGAACCTTGCCTTGCCCTGCGACCAGTGAGGTGTTCATTTACAGGTGCAACAATAGCGTTTCAGTACTATAGCAAATACCGTTTAGCTCTACTGAGCACAGCGTGGTTTGGACCGGTGGAGGCCTCCCCGCAGGGCGCAGGCTCAGCTTTACCTGATCAGGTTGCTCAATACGCAGAGCAGCATTTTAGTATTTTCCACGCAGGACATGAAGGTAACTTTCGGATTAAATTTTTGTAAATCCTAACAAGTTCTATGCCAAACATTCTGTGTTCAAAATAAAACCAAATGGGAGCACAACAGGCTGCAGGCCACCAAAAGAAACACCTTTAAAGCCACTTCCAAAGAGTGCCACAAGAAGTAACCACGCAGACTGCCTTACAATAGATTGCTCAGACACCATGGCCGTTGCGGGCTTCTTTTTCTGAATCTTCGACTCTGCTGTGGATGAACCCACCCGGTAGGCGCTCAGCCTGGGTGTATTTTGCTTTGCTAGAGATCAGACATCCCCTCTAAGCCCAAACGGATGAGCACAGCCTCGGTCACACCCACAGGAGTCACCAGCAGCAGGCGGTGGGATGTGCCAACTAAATTACCACAGCCATTAGCTGGTAAGATCTTGGCTGCTCTCAAGGGCAACAAAGGGGTCTGCAAAGGCCCTTCCTATGGGCAAGAATTTTAGCAGTTGAAAATACCAAGAGTGTACTCTGGTGTAGCCAGAATGTAGACCGAGGCTCTTGCATGAGACAGGACGCCCAAGAGGAAGAGGAAACTGATCTGCAAACCGCAGGCGGGGTTTGGAAACGCAGCTCCCTGCACTCCAGCCCAGAGGCAGCCAGCCCTGCCCCACCGCAGGTGAATGTGGAGCAGCCACGTAGAGGCCATGCTGGTGCGCTGGCCGTGGGCTCGCTCCTCAAGGGTAGCGATGCTCCTGCTGCAGTCCCAGGCCACGTGGGGGACTCGAGTGCCAAAGGAGGCCAGAGCCTCCCTCCGAGGCTCGAGTGCCAAAGGCGGCCACGGTCTCAGGCACTCCAAACTTGGCTTCCCCTTCCTTCCCAGGCTGCCACCTCATGAGGCTGTGGTTACAACCCTACACAGCTGGTCTGCAGCTTGGAAGTACAGGAACAGAAGTTCCAGGCAGCTCATGCCCACGTCAAAAAAGGGCCTGGAGCGCATCACTAATTAACATTCTGAAGTGGACGTAGCCTCAGAGTGGCTTCTTCAGATGTGTATCCTCCTGCCCTCTGGGCCCCTAGCACGCTTAGGGGCCATTGCCCAGGCCCTGCCCCAAGCAGGACTCTCTCCCCTGCCCCTCCACTAGCTCAAACTCCACACAAGGAACCCACTTGGACACGACCCCATCCCCCCACCCCCTCAAGGGAACACCCTCCTCAGCCGGCAGACATTGCGTGTCCCCAGGGCGGGTCGATGGGTGCCAGAGCGGCCGGAGGGCTCGGGCGTCCCTCGTGCTGCGTTTCCCCACAAGGACCGCGGCTGCCCACCCGTACGTGGGTGCCAGACCCCCCGAGGGCAGCGGAACCGCACCAGCGGGTTACCGATGCAAACGGGACGGCGATGCGAACTCCAGCCGAACCCCACCCTGCCTGTCCGTTTCCCGCTCTGAGGCCAGCCTCCGGCCCCGCCAGCAGCCGACGGCCCCCAA
>VWYK01043602.1:5710-96375 GCA_013399775.1 Semnornis frantzii | reverse complement strand
GGAGCGGCGCGGCGGCACCAGGATCTCCCCACTGCTTGCCGGCGCCCCGTGAGGGGCCGCGAGCGGGGCGGTGTGTCCCTGCGCTCAGTCCTGCCCCCGTCCTCCTCTTCCCCGGAGCGGAGATGTGCGAGACCCGTGCGAGGGCAGTCACCTCCTAGACCAGCAGCCAGGATGGTGTACCTGCAGCCCCTGCCCCTCGTCGTGGTCCAGGGCGTCCTCCAGCTCGTAAGTCTCCCCCGCTCCCCACCCCAGCCCCTGCTGCAAGACTTGGGAGAACCGGCGTCCTTCCCACCGGGGAGGGCTGCGGGCGCGGTCTCCTCTGGAGGCAGAGGCAGGGCTGGCCCCCAGCAGCCCGCAGCACAGCGGCGTGCAGCCCCCCGCGGCCCGGCACCCGCGTTTGTCCATTTTTCTGTAAGCGGGGCTGTGCTTTTTCCCCGCTTTTGCTGCCCGGCGGGATCGCGGGGCACTGGGGTGCCCAGGCAGAAAGCCGCTCCGGAGCCGGGATGCGCCGGGAGCTGGGCATGCCCGGCGTCTGCAGCCGTCGCGGAGCCAGGTACCGCGGGCCCAGGGGTAGCTGCGGAGCGCCACCCAAAACTGCCCTTTCCTGAAAAGTTTTCTGCAGTCGAGTGCTTCTTTTGATGTGCAGGACGTAGCGGGACGTGTGGGTACAGTCGCCAGCGCTTGCAAAGCCTCAATGTTACTTTAGACTAGCTGCAGCGCTTGGGAGGGCGGTTGTTAATTTTTATCCGAAACGTGGCACACACCTCGTTTATGCTACATATTCTTTGGCATGCAGTGGGGGGATTTGAGGACTGACATAGTGACAAGGCGAAACGCGGACTTGGAAACTCAAAGCGATGCAGGGAGGAAGCAGTGCGATGTGCGCGGCTGCGGACAGGTATGCGGGGAGCAAACTTCTCTCAGGCAGCAAACTGCCTTGGTCGTGGGGCATTCATAGCAGAAAACAAATGGCCATAACGTCTGTTAGAGGAAGAGAAGAGGTTAAAAAGAGAAAAAATGTATTTGCGAAAGAGTTTGGCAATCTTCAATAAGTATTTTTAAAATGCTATTTTGGAATTACGGGGGGGGAGTTTTGTTTTCACACCCCTAATTACCTCTGATTCGTGCTGTAAAAGTTGTGCCTCTTCTCAGCTGCTTTGTATCTCAAAGTTTGTCACTGTAGTCAACGGGGAGTGTGTAATAAACCTTGAAGGGATTAAACGCCCTCCTTAAGAACCGGAGTCTAATATTACAGCGTGAGTTGATTGATTAGCTTTTGAGGAAGCTTATGTCAAATTCTAATCCGGTTTTGGATTGTGCTTGTCGTGTAATGTTTTTTGCTCCAGCACTTTATCATAGCAGTGAAGTAGTGAGCTGCAGTCCTGCGATAAGGCATACGTTTCTTTCACACTCCCAGCCTTTTGGAGAGTAAAAGGCTGTTTACATCCTTCACATTCTTACAGCCCAGTTTCCAGCTAAACAACGCACAGGGATGAAGGCTGGGAAAGGAAAGCAGAAAATGGATTACAAAGTTGCTGAGCAGAGGGGAACTGTATAAAAAAACGTTTTTTCCTCACACCTACAACCTCTCCCAGGCGCTCAAACCCAACTTCCCATTTTTTCAGAGATATCAAAGGGACTGACTGAGGCTTGTATGAACAGGGACTGGGTTTGTCAGGCCGTGTTTTACGGATGATGTTGGAAAGTTGCTTGCTGTGGTTATACATAGCTTGAGTGAAGGCTGACTCGGAACAGAGATCATGCACACTCAATGCAGGTTGTCAGGTGGATGTGGCAATTGGCTTGCACAGGAGTGTTCATTTTTTTCTGCTTACTTTATAGACAAACCACCAAAATGAAGGGGTCAGTTGTTTTTTATAGCTTACATCCATTACGTTAAATAATAAAGCCAAATGAGAATGTGTAGGGTTTGAGGCATTTTAGATGTACTGTTTAATGGTAATCCATTTCTAAAAAGTTGTGTAAATACATTAACACCTGGTTAACATCTGGTCAGTGTTACAGCTTATTACAGACTGAGCTTGGACATACCTGGTAATGCACTGAATACAGATCTCTGCTATTCTGTGTTCTCTGGGCTGGTAGCTCCGTGGAATCTAATTAGAAGTTTTAGCAGGCAGGCATTGGTGGTAGTGATTCTTGGCTTGTTCTCTTTCTAGCCGAAGATCAGGATGGTTAATGCAGTGCTAAAGGCTCAGCTTTTCAACCAGGAAAAAAAAAAAAGCAAGGTTTACTGTGTCAGTACAGCAGCATTCTAGTAACCCAGAAATGCTACTATAGACCTCTACCTGATGGTGCAATCTTAATTTTTTATGAAATCAGAAATGTTAGAATGCAAAGTATTTTGGCCCTTTATTTTGATGAAGGTAGAAGTACTTCTTTGTAATTAAACTTCAAATGCTTGCTTGGCTTTCAAATACCAAAGTGTGCTATTACTTCCTCATTAAAGATGCATAAATGTAAAATCAAAACCATGTAAAACCTCACAGATTTGAGGAGATGCTAAAGATTCTGAAAGACAGTCACTGAGTTTCTGCAAGCAGTGTTATTTAGATGAATGTTTATGAACTGTATCTAATACTGTTCAATCAGAAGTTTAATACTTACTTGATGGAGTATGGTGCATTTTTGGAGTAAGTTCTTAGGTCACTATTCTAGCTGATGGATGGTGTACCAGGACACATGCAGCATAAGCACATGTGTGTTTCCTAAACTACTTTGTGTTTTTGGGTATATCAAGCAGTAAGAAGCCCACTGTTGAGACAGGGTAGGCTGCTAACTTGCTTCTGTGTAAATGCATTACTTTTAAAAGTCATGCTTGGGGTTTCACTCTAGATCAAAACAGGTCCTCTGCAGCGCACACTCAGTATGGGTTGCCCTTCACAGGACCAAAACCTGTTGTATTGCACTGCATTTTCATTAGCAGCTGCTCTTGCTTTACTGTTAAGTTTCACTGTTCGGTTTTCCCTTGTCACATCACTGCCGAATGCCTTGTTAGTAACCTCTTTAAAATGGAGTTCCACGTGTTGGAAATGGAAAAGACTGCAGTATTGGGATTACATGGTCTGTAGTATGGCTGATCGTGTTTTGTTTGGGGGGGGGCTTCTGCTAATTGCTTGGGAATATTATTTGTCATTCTAAAGAAATCTTCTTTAAAAAAATACAACTAACCAACAAGCATTGTCAGTAGCCAGTATTTTCTTTTCGTGTTATTAATGACACCTTTAAAATAGCCTGTTTCATTCGATTGTTCAAAATAGCTCAAAATGTATGAGATTTCCCCTTTAAGGGAAAAAAACAAACAAACAAAGAGCTGTGTATAGATTTTGAATCAAGAAGCAGGGTTAGCTTTAGCTATATGCAGCTCTTGTAGCCACTACTTTGTCTTGGCAAAGGACAGCGAGACCCTCGGAGGCGGGCCCGGTGATTCTGCTGGGTGAGCCAGCACCGTAACTGTCTATTTCCCGATCTTCGCAGTCTGAAAGGAAGAAAGGATTACAGCAGCATTTCCTAGTGCTTACAGTTGCACCAGCTTCCCTATCAAGAAACTCTCTTCCAATGTTATCATTGGGCAGACCCGTCACTGTGTTAGAAACCTGGGAATTAATTACTTCATAAACACTTAAGAGTAGTTAATTATTTAGTAACAGTGTTTGTATAGATGAGAAATAATCAGATAAAAACAATGCAAAGTATCTTAATTTGAGGGTTTTTTTGTTGTTTTTTTTCTTCCACCAAGACCGAAGTACAGCATTTGGTATGAGTGAAATTCAGTGATAGATGATGATTGTTTGGACTTGTAACAGGCTGGAATGTTTACCTATGATGGAAACTATTTATCGGATAACGAAGCAAAAAATTGTTACAAAGGTTTTTTAAAACAGAGTTGACCAAAGTGAGCCGAAGAGCGCATTTACAGATTGCTGTAGTACAAGACATTGCTTAAGACACAGAGTTTGAAAAAGAGGCAGAGCTGCATTCCGGGGTGAAGTAGTGTGCATTCATCTTGGGAGCTGTAGAATCCGAGACCGTTCTGGCTACTTCAGTTTTGCCTTGCAGACATGTCTTTGTAACGGGCCCTTGGAGTGAGAATCAGAAACTGGCACCAAGCAGAGCTCTGAACTCTGGTTTTGCAAAGGTAAATGCTTCCCTCCAGTCATCCTGAAGCACACAGATGAAATTCCATCCCTCTTAATTTGAGGAAGATCTTTCTTAGGAAATATACTGGGCCCAGTGTTTCATTTGGTGCATTCTGGCATTTTTCTTGATGCTGTAGGCATTGTAAGCCTACATCTCATTTTCGTGTAATAAAAGTAACTGGAGGAGTGCAGGCAGTTTGAAGTTGCAGGCAGCTCAGCAAAGGCTGATTGCAGCACTTGGAGAGTGTATTCTGCTGAATGAGGAGTCAGGTCTTAAGGTGGATGGGGCTAGGTTCAGGTAACACAGGAGGTTAACGTGCAAGGCTAAACTCAGCTTATCTTACATCACATCTCTTGACCCATTTCTTGGAATCAGTGGATGATATTTTTCAGTTTATTTGTGAGTCAGCTGGGGCACAGAAAGGTTATAGAGCCTGGTTAAGAGCTGTACAGCAAGTCTGCATGGTGTCCATAGACCACAAAGTACCCCAGGCTCCCCTAGCATAGAGCGCGTAAAGTCCGAATCTCAGTCTTTCCATCTGCTCCATCGAAAGTGTTTATCTGCCATTGCAGAGTTAGGTATCAGAGATGTGCTCCAAATGCTTCTTAGCATCGTGTTACCGACAGGGAAGTCAACAGGAAGATCAGTGGAGCCCAAACATTAATTTGGGAAGCACTTTCTGCTTTGCTTCCTGAGCCTTGGTTTCTGCAAGAAAGGAACTCGAGTGTGGGGATGGAAAGGGAGCAGCAGAAACCACTCACTGGGCTGGGCATCCAGGGCACCCAAGAGGTACCGCTCAGCTCTGCTCTCGGTTCACCAAATTCCTCCTGTGCTGTTGAGTATTCCACCCTTAATCTAACTCTTCACAAACAAAAACGTGTGAGAAGCAAGAGCTGCCTGGCATGGCAGGGCATGGGAAAACAGCACTGGGCAGTAACCTTTGAGGGGGCGATCTGCAGGGAGATGTTCCCTCAAGTGCTGAATAAGACATAGCAAGTAATCTTTGGGCACTTCAGCTGAAGAGGTTCAGTAGGGAAAGGTCAGTGCTAGTCTATGCTGAGTGGTTTTGAGACAAAAGCTCTCATTACATAGGTATAGGCTGCATCTACATCAGAAAGAGACCGAGCTGTTCTGCTGCTCAGGGGAGACTTGCTTTGAGTCTTCTGTCTGTGCTTGTCAGTGCATAGAAACGGAAACCAAGTGCAGTGAGGAAAAAGGAAGGATTTGCTGCCTTTACTACAAAAGAGCTGTGACAGTGACTGTTTAAAAGCAAGGACTGTGTTTGGTGCGTTAATCTGTCTTCTGCTCTTGACTATTCCCATCTCTTTGACTTCTCCCCCATTATAAAACAAAAATACAGAGTTTAAATCATTATGAGATCAATGTTGCAAAACTGGAAAAGAGGGAACTGAAAGGTGACATTCACATGAGTGTTATAAATTCATTCTGAATTTGATCTACAAACACCCTATTTGGGGGCACGTTTGGCCTTGCACTTCACATCGTCACTATGGTTGGGTGTATTTCCCGAGCCCCACTCATCGTTCCCATTCCATTTTCCTTTTCCATTTCCCAGGCAAAAACTGTCATTTATGGAGTTTGTTTAGGTAGTTAAGGGGTCAGTTAGAGAAAACAATAGGTGAAGTTGCTATGTAGGTTCTTCTTTCAGCAGACGGTCACTGCTGCTGAGTCCACGAGGGTGGTGTTTCACCCTCCTGGAGTTCCTTTCCCCATTCGGCACTTGCACGCCTGAAGGCTGTCCGCGATGCTCTCTGTCCGGCTCATGCGTCAGCCGTTTGTTTGCCTGTGCTCACGCTTCAGAAACTCTCCCTGTGCCGTCGTACCACTAAGATGTGCAGGCGGCCGTGCCCGCACGTCGAGCTGCGCACTTGGGACGCAGCGGGCATCGAATGAGGCAGTGGAAGAGCCTGCAGCAGGACTCCTTGCGGCGCGCAGCACAGGCTGCAGCCCTAACGTTTACCTGCTCCCGGAACTGCACTCGGCAGGCAGGAAAAGCTGTGGGTCCTGTGCAGAAATCTTGTTTCAGCACTCTGCCAGGTGAGCAGGAGGTGGGATGGGCAGCAGGTGGGGGAGGAATCTCACAAAAGCTGTAAAGGTTGCAAGTCAGGACTGGGAAAACAAGGTTAATCCCTGTCCCGTGGGGTATCTCCTATGCTCAATTGCAGTAACAGTGCAGTTATTCCAAGATTGGAGGGACAAGGAAACAAGAGCGAAGAGGACATGAAGGGCTGTGAAAATGAGTCACAGTTAAGACTAAGTACTTTTGTCCTTGCGGCAGCGATTTTGGTGCTGGTTCTGGTCTTCTGGAAGGGCAGTACTTGCTGTAAATACGGAATGTGAACGACTGGAGCGTAATTTAAGGTGGAATTAAAGAGCTGTAAGAGTCGTAGTTCTGGAGAGAGGTTTGCTCTTTGTTCCAAACGATTGACAGTAAGAGCAGCTATTAGAAGGGAAGTGAAAATGAAAGAACAGGGAGAAATAAAAAGGTAAAACAAAGAATCTAATCTCTCTAATATCGGATTTTATGTGCGCTAGGACGGGTTCTGGTTGTTGTGTCACTGAATGCCCTAATTCTGCTCCATATCAGGCATGTTTGGTTTGTGTTTATGATCAGTTAACACATTTTCTGACTCCAGAGTACTTGGTTTTAGTCATGACCAGGTATTTCTAATACTGTCAATCACCAGTATAAACATTACCTTAATTCCATCTTATTGTACCCATTACCTAGGAAAACAGCACTGTGCATGGAATTATTTGTTCTGTTACTATGTGGATTTAAGGGTTTTTCGTGGTCCTGATGGAGGAGGAGCTGGCTCTGCTTGAGGCTGACCCGAAGGGAAAAGAGCACTGGGACGCGGCTGAGAGGGTAAGAGGTGAATATAAAACAGAGGAAAATGGTAGAAATCTCCCACTCCACCTCTCCGCTTCACCCATGGACTGGTGGAGTCAACCTGGGCAGCTGCTGCAGGAGAGAGAGACGGATGGACAATAACAAGGAATAGCCCCCCTGTAATGCCAAGCACTGCATGTGAAAGGCTGAGGTGGCTCCTTCCTGCTGTTAGCCTTTCCAATGAAGAGAATTTGGAAGCTCCTCAGTAGAGGAAAGCAAAGAAGGAAGATTCGAGCTCTCTGACTTAATCCAGCTCTTTGATTGAACAAGTGCAGGAATCTGGTTGCTGCCACAAGTGTTTCTGGGTACTGCTGCTGCTTCTGACCTGTGAAGGGGCGTGGGGAAGCACAAAGCTTAGCACCCCAGGAGGGCAGAATATGGGATCTTGAAGTCTTTTCCATCTGCCTGGCTCTTGTCTGCAAGCGCCTGCTGATTGCTTCAGGTGCTCATTACACGTGTTTGGAAAGTTGGAACTGCTGTTCCCCGTGGGCAGTGATTTGCTGCTGAGCCTTCAGCTGTGGCTGTTACTAGTGAGCGTGTTCCTCCGCCACTGGCAGCCATGACCATGCGAGGTATTCCCAGGTTGAATGTTCTCCTTACTCCAAGCAGTTGAGTGTTCTTAGAAGATTAAGAGATTGTAGTAGAGGAATAGGTTTGTGAGAGTGGCTGTATTGTACTCTGTAGCTTTCTAGGCAAGGTGGGCTAGGTGTGTGCCATCCTTTCTTTCAGAAGATGAGGGATCAAAGATTGGATCAGCAGAACAAAATGGAGTCTCAGGGTATGTTTCTCAGCTTCACTTCCAATAGACTAGAAGAAGGTTCTGCATAGCTGACCCCGTTCCTCACTGTCTCATCTCAGTACAAGGAGAGAGGCAAGGCTGAACTGTGGGAGGAGAAACTGGCTTCTTGGATGTGTTTGCATCCGTGGGCCATGGCCGCCTGTTGGGTCATGTGGATTATTGCTTAGGATTTGAACCCCTTACTCCAGAGATAGAACTGCACATTTTCCAGGTAGAATGCGTTCCTCAGATCAAATTCTAATATAGCTACATTTCTAATGCAATAACACAGTAGTCTGATTTTTTTTTTTGTCTCCAAAAGACAAGAGAGTGTACAGTTCAGAGGACATTTTTAAAGTGCAATAAACCATGTGTGGGTCCTAGTCATCTGAGAACCACATAGGTGGAAATTGAGGGCTTGTACTAAGGAGAATAGGTGTATTGCAAAAAACCAGCTTTGTCCTTACCCTTAAGTGACACTTCGAGGAAGAAAACATAAAATATAAAACTCTCTTCTGAATATCTGTAGAGTGTATTTTAATGCAATTTCAGGACAAAACATCAAATATTAAACCCTCTTCTGAATACCTTTGCCATGTATTTTAATGCAATTTCAGGACAAAACATCAAATATTAAACCATCTTCTGAATACCTTTACAATGTATTTTAATGCAATTTCAGGACCAAGTATTTATTTTATATCCTACAGGGCAGAGGTGGCCTTATGAGGCCACGGTCTACCTGACCACATGGAAACTCCACTGCAGTTCTTGATGCATGAGGTTGAAGCCAACTCTGGTCTTTAAGTCAAATGTGATAGCACAAGTCAGTGCTGCTAAATCTTGCTGAGACCCCACGCTGCAAGGCTTAAACCTAGATACATCTGAACAGCCTCCAGATTGAAATGCAAGAGAAACAGCTGGGTGACTACTGGCTGCAGGCCACATTTATGTGTGTTCAGGAAGTTACTCTTGCATGTGGAAAACTGCAGTCCTTATTTTGTAGATTTTAATGTGGGGGTGCTGTGTTTTTTAAAGAGAGGTGACAGAACAAATCTCCCAAATGAATTGGAGAGAAAGCAGAATTATATTTGAGAAAAGAGATACGGAAAGAAATTACAAAGCCAATACAACATCCATGACAACCCCCTTGAATTTTTTCCCCCAACCCAAAACTAAATCTCTGCTCCTCAGTGCTCCAATCCTCCCGCCCATGCCTCTGCCATCCATAGGCCTGAACACAGCCTCTGGAGGTCCCAGAACAGCCCTGCTCCTTACCTGTCTGTCCCCATACAGCAGCTCCAGCCAGGCACAGGGCTGGAGGGGGAAAGGAGAGCAAGCTGGCCTGGCCCTGAGCTTATAAAGAGATAGCAGAGTTATCGGATTGAATAACAATTTTCTAGTCCCTAGAGGACTTTTTTAACCCTGTAGTTAACCTGGGACGGGGAGTAATTGCAAAATCCTCCTCTTTATTTTCTCCTGTTATGGATTCTTAAAATGTGCTTCTATTTTGGAGCTTCTGTGGTTTAAAAGCAACTAAAATGCTGGTAAGATATTCAGAAACAGTAAAAAAGAAAAGGTCAGGAAGTAAAGATGAAGTTTCAATTTTCATATTTCTTTTTTGTTGTAAGGATTGTAGCGCTGTAGCTGCTGGAAAGCCCTGCTGAGTCTGATCCTAACTGGCAGGGGGGATATAATGCAGAGCAAGGCAAGAGTGCAGCCCAGTCCTTCAGTTCCTTCAGCAGCAGTGTCCTAGAGAGGAGGCTGAAGCCTGTGCTGCTTCCCACTCCTTGGGCTAACAAAGTGCCCACCAGCTCCAGGGGAGCACTGGCAGCAGACACTGTGTCTGTGTGGCATGCTGAAGAGTTACCAGTCTGCTGGCCTGGGACACTTTGAATTAGATGAGCGAAACACTCGATGTGGCACTCACTACATTGCACCTCACTTGCTGTTAAAACAAATTCAGTTTGGTCCATTGGCTAATTTAAATCCTGTCACCGTGCAGGACGAGGAAAAGACTGATGTTCACCTCTGGTGGAGTTGGGACAAATCCTGTGTACAGCTGCCTTTGTATGCCAGTCTGCCTCACCCGGCTGCTGAACCACTGCCTAGTTTACAGCCACTGAATTAGTCTTTCAGTGCTGGAAACATCCATTTCTGAGTTAATTTTGAATCAAACTGCACAGTCTGCTGTGCTGCATGACAAATCCATCAGTCTTCTTTGCATTCCCCAGCCTGGCTCTTCTCTCTGCTGTAAGGAAGTCTCTGGCCCTCCAGGGAGCTTTTCTAAGCTGCACTCTGCTGTGAGCTGCCTGCTTGCCACCTCTTTTTCTCCTTCCCTCCCTGCTGCATCCTCCTAAATCTTTTCCTAAGCAGAACATGCTCAGTTTCTCTGAGGGAAGCAGCAGCATCCTCTTTGATTTTTCTCCTGGAGAGGTCTGCTTGGTCCAAAGTGCATCAGCCAGGAGCAGATGGAGACTGTCTTCATTCCTAGTGCCCAGCTTCAATGTATTTTATATTTTATCCCAAGCAAAACGCACTGCATTTGTGCAGGCAACAGGAAACAGAACCACCTTGCCTGGATCTGTCAGTGGTCTTTAGCTCACCCCTGACAGCTCTCTGCCCCAGCTCTCATAGTGGATCATTGCAAAGGCTTTAACAGCTTTGGGTCCTAGGTTCTATAGAATTATGCTAGGTTCTATAGCATACTTCTAGAGTGTCTCCAACTAAAACTACCAGATGTTTAAACTCAGTTGTTCTCAGGTGAAATCTGAGCAAATCTCTGCTATTAAAGCAGGAGTCTGGAGTGTGGTGAGGAGGCTGTCATACTTTGTTTTTACAGAACTACAGGCTCTATAAACACTACACTGCTTTTCCCTTCCAAGATTTTGCTGTGGCTGTGAGCTCTGCTGTGTGATGCTTAGATGCAGACCAAAAGATAGGCCAATCTGCATTTACACCACCTCAGCATGATGGGGGCTCAGAAGGCTTTTTCCTTTCTTTCTGCTTTCTCTCCTTGCCCCTGGAACCCAAAAGCCCAAGTATTTTTCCTACAGCCGTGCTGGTGAATCACAACTGATGGGATTTATTTCCCCAAAGTTCTTCACTTGGAGGAGCCATTCTCATCCATCTCACTTCTCAAGCTTCTTTTATTTTTCATCTCACTAAAACTCAGTATCCACTTTCTGTCACCTAGCCGGAGAGAGCTTAAAATAATGCCAAGGTAGCCGAGTGCCTGACAGGAGGAAAAATTCATTGTTGGGTTAGGACCTGTTTGATTTAAAATACATGAAATGCCTCCAACTGCAAGAATGAAGGAAGGTGACATAGCTCATACTCACATCCACTTGCTGGTATTCACCCCATAATCGCTTTATTCAGAAATGCATGACCTGTGCATTATCAGCAGCAGACAGCCTAACACCGCTGTGATGAGGGAATTGAAACTCCACGTTTTATTTAACAAAACTTTTTTTGTGGGTGTTGGATGGGATCTGTTGCTCTGCTTGCTCAGACTGAAGGTTCAGTGTTCCTGTTAATGTTGAGCAGTGGAGAAAAAAAAATAAATTAAAACCAGCTAAGTTTGTGTTCTGAAGACTAAGAATAGCATCCTGCAGGAATTTGCCTTCTGGTGAGTTTGCAGAATTCTCTCAGTGAAGAGCACAGTTCTGGTTTTGGTGGAATAACAAGATTAATAAGGTGACAAATACAGATACAATAGGCATTGTGTCCGTGCTGGGTTCTGATGGATTGGATTGTTTTGTTCATTTCAGATTAGCTCCCAGCTTTATTTTAGACTTCTGTCAATAAAGCTGGTAACCGTGAATGCAATTCAGCTCCGTGCTCTGCTTAGATGTTAAAGCTCAAGTCCTGATAACGCAAACCAGTAGCAACTGAACTGGCTCGTCCCATCCCTTGCTATTAACATCCCTCTGTGCATTCAGGGAGTGCTGAGATAAACTGGTCTGTGAGCCAGTTTGTTAATAAAGCCTGCTCTGCTAGGAGTATGTAGCTTATGCCCCAATTTCCGGTTTACCCACTACAATTATTTCACAGAAATCTAATTATCCTTGAGTTCAGCAGCTCTGCTGGCCCTTCTGGAAGCACACAGAACAGCTGAGCAGCAATTTGAGTGGGCAATACAGCTGATGGGCAGCAGCATCATAGGGACATTGATTTTCTTAGCAAACAGGCCAAAAACACATTTGAAACAAAAATGAGTCCAAAAGCCAAAACACACCTGTATGCCAGCCACAAGTTCACCAGGGCTTACTGGAGTGGTCACGTCTGGGGAGATTGGTGCTTCTTCTGTAGACACAGAGAGGCTCCAGATGACCTCTTGGCCTTTCCTTGGTGTAGTGACAGCACTGGCTGCTGTTTGACTCCTTTGGCTCCAGCTCCTCTTCAGAATACTCAGCTGGAAAAGAAGCAGTAATCAGGTTTAGCTGGGTAAAAACTCCCCATAAATACAGGGCATTCCCCCCTCATTTCTTCAGTCTGAGAACACCTTAATGTTGTCAGGAACTTTTCTTGGAAAATTCACCCACTGAGAGGTAGTACAGACGTTACCAATACCAGAGCTGTGACTGCAGTTTGCATAAGGTGCCTGAGAATGAGATGCAGCAAGCTCCTCACACAGGAGGAAGGGAAATGCATAGGAAGGTGCTGAGAAGAAAACAGGAGCTTAAAATGTATCCCTTTGGGAAACTTCAGAACCTTCCTCTGGGTTGCTTCCTTTACTTAGACTGGCAGGAAGTTGGTTAGCCTAAGGCAGAACATCTTTTGATGACCAATTAATACATAGGTGCTAATATCTCCATTCTCTCTGCAAATACAAGGCTGGGGAGGGGCCTGGAGCACAGCCCTGTGAGGAGAGGCTGAGGGAGCTGGAGGTGTGCAGCCTGCAGAATAGGAGGCTCAGGGCAGACCTCATTGCTCTCTGCAGCTACCTGAAGGGAGGTCGTAGCCAGCTGGGGTTGGGCTCTTCTTCCAGGCACCCAGGGACAGAAGAAGGGGACACAAGTTGTGCCAGGGTAGTTATAGACTGGCAGAAAGTGCCTTCCTCTGACACCTCCCAGAAGGTGTACTTGCCCCTGCAAAGAGATACTGCAGTAATGAAACTGAAAACTACATCACAATCAAAATTAGTGGAGCCATCACTGCAAGAATTGTTTCCTCTGTGATCCCAGTCAAAGCTGTGTGAAAACTACATCCTGGATTGGATCTTTCACTAGAACTGGAATGAACTGCATGAAAAAATGCCTGGACTTGTATCCCAAGAGAGCCCTCATGGATTAGGAGCTCAGGTGCCTGGCAAGGCATGCACCAAAACAAGCTAAACAGAATTTGCACTCTTGAAACATAGAACCAGGAAGGTTGGAAGAGATCTCCAAGATCATCAGGTCCAGCCTTCTGCCCAGCACCTCTGTGACCACTAGGCCATGTCCCGTTGCACCAGGTCTGCCTGTTCTTTGAACACCTTTGGGGGCCCGAGGGCTACAGAGATCATCGTGTGTCTCACAGGGTGCTGTCAGAGGGGTGAACCTTTATGAACCTGTGAAAAAACTGCCTTTTGCTGTCCCTCAAATGCTCCCTTCTCACTTGTTGTTTTCTCTAGCAGTTGAAGCTACCCTCTATCTCCCTGTGATGTAGGACTGCTCATCCCAAATGCTCCTGGTATTCTTCCTCTTAGGAAGTGCCATGATAACCCCTGGGAACTTTCACAGCTGATGGTATCATATTGCTTGCTAAGTTTTTCTAGCACTCTACACAAAGTTTGCCTAATTCCTTCCTGTTACGCTTAGCTGTCTTCTTTTCTCACCCTCTTGAGACACTGGTTTAGGCTGGGTTATTTACCTGTTCCTGGGGACCTTTTTCCTCAAAAAACTACAGTGTTGGTCTTGTGACTCACAGCAAGTTTTGCCTCTTTATTGATCTTTCCTCCTAACCGTGCATCTCTGGAGCAGCTTGGGTCTTTGTTAATTTTCCTGATGGCTTTCATGAGAACATCTTCATGGAAAGATCTTCTCAGTGCTGAGCCAACTTGTTAGAAGATGCCATTTGGGCACAATGGAGAATTGGGCAGTTTTGCAGATGAAACAAGTGGGCTAGATGCAGGATGAAGATGTTGCATTCTGAATAATCTTGAGATTCTACTTTAAACTGCAGTGCTTTTACCACCTTCTTTTTTTTTTTTTCTTTTTCACCCATTTTTGTTTTCTGGCCATCAGCAGCCAGCCCATGAAGTTGGGACACTGTGCCTGCCAAGGTTGTGTTCCGAAGATGTGAGCTACATGACTACGTGAGCACTGGGCATGAGTTAAGGAGCACAGCACCTAAAGGGAGGATGAGTGCAGTTAAACATTTTGGATCAGCTCAAAGCCCAGGGAGAACATTCTTGTATCCTTGTGTAGGGCAGAAGATGAAGTCAGTAGATAAAAAACCTCATTGTGATCTTTGCAAATGTAAATGCAATTCTCTAACATATGAGAGAAATTCTTCTTTTTGCTAATTGTATGATTCTGTTTGCCTGAAAGGAGGTTAGAGCAATGTGGGTCTTGGTCTGTTCTCCCAAGTAGCAAGTGACAGGATGAGAGGAAACAGCCTCAAGCTGCGCCATGGGAGGCCAGAAATGAGGAAAAATTTTCCACTGGATTGTCAAATCAGGCTCCTAGGGAATTTTGGTTGTTTTGTTTTTTTAATGCTCATATCCAATATTTGTTGCTGAAGAAAAGGCAAAGTGCTGGAAGAGGGGGAGGAAGGTGGTGGTAGTGCCTCTCCTGCTAACCATCTTGGCTTAGCCAGTGAAGGAAGTCCACCCTCCCAGTAATTCTGCACTGCTGCCATCAATGAGGGCCTTGAGGGATCAAAGCCTAATGCTGAGAGGAAGAAGCTACCTTAAAATACTCAGCACCCATCAGTGCCTGTGGAATTGAAAGTTCCATTTTTCATCAACGTGGAAATTCTGTGTGCATGATAATAACCTCCTTTGGGATTCTTCAAACCCAACGCCAACAGCTTCCAACAGTAAAAATAACTTCATAATGAATTTTGAAACAAGCAAGATTTGTTAAATCATCTTCTCTGGGAAGATTAGAGTTTGGGTTTGGGTTTTTTGGGAGGGTGTTTATGCTGTATTTTCCAGCAAACTACGTCAAAACTGCAGCAATGAGAGAGATTAGGAAAATTTAAGCCTGCAGAATCCCTCTGTGGATTCAGTCTGTAGTCTCACAGGAGAATGGGACTCCATTTGTCACTGACCTCCAGTTAGAGCACAACTCATTAACCACTGCCTTCTAGCCTGACCCCAGCTGCTTTTGTGCCCAGCAGCAGTGTGCTCATCCCAAGCAGGAGACAGAGGTGCTTGTGGGACGGTCTCAGGAGCCTCAATGAAGGACAACATTCCACTGCTCCCTCATCATCCACGGATCTGGCCCTGTGCTGAATGTTTGGCAATCATTTTAATCAAGCACAGTAAATTTAGTAAATCCACAGTAAATCTATGCTGGCCATTCCCAGTTGTCTGCCCCTGCACATACCCAGCGATGACTTCAGAAAGGATTTGCTCCATGATTTCCCCAGGGGCAGGAGGGAGTCTGAGCAGCTCTAATCTCCTGTATCATTTTTAGCCTTTCTGAAAAGTTTTTAGCCTTTTTTGGGGAATGTGTCCAGAGAAGGGCCATGAGGATGACCAGAAGGCTGGAGCTCGTCTCCCATGGAGACAGACAGAGAGAGGAGAGCTGGGCTGTGTCTTGGAAGGCTATAATAGGCCTAAAACATGTCCTGGCTTCTCCAGACATGTTTTCCCTGCTCTCCCTCTCTCCTGCTGATGGGGAAGCAACTTTGGGACAGGGAGAGAAAGACCTGGTAGTGGGAGGTGTCCTGCCCATGGTCCCTTCCAACCCAAACCATTCTATGATCTATGCTTTACTCACATGGGTAGGTCTTGAGTTTGGTCTTCTGTCTTTGCAATGGAGAACAGCCTTTCCAGGAGGAAATGTGGTTCTAGGGCATGGGAAATATTCCTTGGGGACACTCAAGGCAGGAGCAGGAATGCGTGCTCACTTGGCGACTGGAGCACCAGTCCTGTAAGAACTGCTTCATTCTTCCATCTTCTCTCTGTGTGCAGTTTGAGCAGGCTATACTTTTCCCTGAAGTCTACAGCAGCAGAGATAAGGTTTGGCAGAACTTTCCTGAGCAGCCTCATCATGGGTTAGCTCTGCTTTGGAGCGAAAACTCGAGAGCAGCTTGCTGAAAATACTCATCATTGTGTTCTTGCCTCTTATGATTTAGCAATACCCACGGATACAGAAATGATAGATACCTGAGGCAGGCACAGGATAGTGATTCGTAGTCCTTTGGAAAGCTTTATGGATCCAGCCATTGTTTCGTGGAGAGCAAGAGCAGAGGCGAAACTGCCAGCCTGTGCCTGCAGTTGGACAACCACTGGAGCTGCGGCAGAGCGGTGTCCATTCTTAATCACCTGCTAGTTTGTGTCCTACATAGCAAAGGCTTGTGGATAAATTATTAAATTGAGAAAATCTGGATAGGAAAATGAACCTCAAAGCAATTATAGCACCTGGGAATTTATCAAGTGTGGTGATATGTTTCAGCTACAGAATGAAAAGATCATTAACCACTGTCAAGCACTTGAGGTTTCTACCATACGGGAACTTCATTCTCCCGTTTGTTAGCCACAGTAGTGACAAGCTGCAGAGGGATGACAGATTTAGCTAAGGATTTGCAGCCTGAACACCTGTGCAGTGTCATGCATTTAAAAATAGAATGTGACAGCAAAACACATCAGCCCTCTAATGTCCAAATGTAAACCACAGGGGTTTTTCCTTCAGCTTTTATCTAGAGAAATATCTTTCAGTCATCACCGCCCAAGTGAAAATTCAAAGCAAAAGCAATGTTATGGAGGGTCAAAATAAAGAAGACAAATGAGAGTCATAGGCACGGGTGCACCAGAAGTATTTAATAATCACCATTTCTTTCTTCTTGGTGATGTTTTGATGGCCTGTATCTTTGGGGAGTGCAGATCAATGATGTTCAGCAGCAGTTTCTTCAGGAAAGTTAGAAGAGGACTGTTGACTAAAGCTACTTTGCATACCTTGACTTCTGTATGACTTGTCAAACCTTCTGCTGAAGCTATCGAAAAAGTAACCAAAACAGGTTTCATTTTGTATTGTCTCCTTTATGCAGAGGGGGAAAAAAGGCATAAACCAAGGGCAGCAAGATGTAAACAGTCTCACTGGGTGCTGGGTTAGGTGTGTGCATTTCTGCTCTCCTCTGGAGGCGCCTACATCCTTGACAGTGTTTGAAGGGACCATCCCTGCTTCCCGTGTCCTTCAATAGTACCCTTGAAATGCTCATCAAAACTGTGGTTTGGACAGAGGGAACCAGTCTGCCTGAAACTCTTCAGCCTGCCGCAGTCCCTGTCACCTGCCAGTGTGCTCTGGGGTTGAGCACAGCTTGGTCCCTTCCAAACGGGCTGGCGATGCACCCAGCCCCTCTCTCTTTGCCCATTGCAGAGGACAAGCCTTCCAGCGTGGGCTCTTTCTTCACAAAAACCTTTGTTTGCAAAGGGTGGCTGTTTGTTCTTCATATCGGGTGCAGTAACTCGAGGAGACGTTCCTGGTCTCTGTTCCTTTGTAGTTCTATCAGTTGTGTTTCAGGGACATTTATTCAGTGTTTTGGGACAACAGTTGTGTGTGATTGTGTGATGGGGAATTAGGGAAGGCCCACATTTAGCTCTTCCATGCTCTCAGTTGTGTTTGGGAAAGACAGGAACTTACTTTAAATGCAGATAAGGATTAGCATTTTGGATGATCAAAGCTCTCACATGTGAACAGTCTGCTTCTTAAAATCAATGAAATAAATTAGACTGCCTGTTTAGGAGCATCTGGCACCCTTAGAGCCCAGCTCGTGTAATGATATCTGTTTATTAAAAAGAATTATGTAACAATATGGCTGATTTAGTTCAAGATGATTGGCTTAGCAACTTAATTGGACTACGCAGTACACCAGAGCAAAAAAAAAATAATTGAATTAGCTCATTTGTTTGTGGATGACTGGAAGCACTGCACATCATGTCTGGCTTTTTAAAGGTGTGCAGCCAGTTGAGGCTGCAAGGAGCTGAGCCTTTTCTACTCCCCCAGAAACCACCTTTGCACCTGCAAGACCATCAGCACCAAGCTGATGTTCAGGCATCGGGCCCCAGTTGAAGCCCACAGAAACCAGCAAGAAGTTTGCTTCGAATCCAGAGAGCGCTCTGCCTCCGCAGCCAAGGGAATCTTTCTGGAGGAAGGCCGAAGCATACCTTGAAGAGTCAATCTCATTTGCACCCACTATGGTCTCTCTTTCCTCCTGACCTGAACCCCCCCCCACCTTCCAACTCCCAGATCCTCTTACCTTTCCAGAAAGCGAGCATGCACTATGCCAGTTTTATATGCATCCTGCTGCAAGGTTTTGTTTCCTCTGTCTCCAGCATGAGCACTTAGCCATAGCCATGGAAAACCTGCTCTTCCAACCACTGACTGCTTTGGGAGATCACAGCCTCTCATCTGAGACACAGCAGTGATTTTTTTTATTGTTATTATTATTATTTAACCCCTCAGTAACACAAAAGCAATGGAGTTAATTGCTGAACTGTGTTCAAATTACTTAATATCCAAATAGTATTTTCATAATGGCATTTGATGATGGTTCAGATCACTTTCAACATCTCTCTGCTTTATTTTAGTTCTGCTGTGTCAGCCAAGAGACTGCTGTCTTGGGGACAAATTCCACTTAAGTGGAGTTAATCACATCAGCAGAAGTTGTTTCTATACTCTAGTTTTACATCAGTTTAAACAGAATTAGAGGTTTGGATGCTGATTTCTCTTGTGTTGTTAACTTCGCATACTCCGAGTCCCAGATGGCTTCTTTCTCCATTTCTGTAATTGAACATCAAACTCCCTGCTTCTCTCCCATCCCCCAAAACACACAGAAAATGAGACAAAAACCTAAATTAAAATCAGAGTAAGGGTTTGACTTAAAACGTAAAAGAAGAAATAGGGCTGAAATTCCATACTTATCACACCCTGTTGTACCCAGATAGAGCTGCACATCTGGCATGTGAGATAATGCACTGTTTAGAGACTGTCCTACCAGCACAGGAAATTGGAAATGAGCTTCAAGTCCTAATGCTACACTTCTCCACTACTGGGAGCAAGTGAGGCCCTGGGTTTCACTCTTTCTGTAGGTTGTGTGATTTGATTCCCTCTCTTGGCTCTGTACATAGTATAGGCATGAAGGAGATCAGAAAAAGAATGGTTCTGCAAGAAATATTTTGTGTGGCACAGCTGAGGAGGGTTTCTTACCTCTTTCCACGCTGTACAGCCAAGTCTCACTGGGGTAGGAGCCAAAGCAAAAAGGAAGAGATGCTGGGTTGAAGCCAGAGGTGGAGCAATAGAAACTGTGGGACCTGGTTCATTCATTTCTCCTGGGATGTAAATCATTAAACCCAGGGGCAGTGGTTAGCTGCCTGGCCTGCAGCAGCATCTGTTCTCTCAAGACTGCCTGCTCTGATCATTCACTGCTGCCACAAGCACACCTGCCATGTTTCTGCACGAGTCTGGCCTGTAACTATTGGAGAAGAAAAGTTCAGTCTGCAGCCCACATGCTTCTCAGGTAACTTCTTACTGAAATTCCTGGGTGGCTGTATGGGTCTGGCCTCTGGTAAGGAATGTTTTCCTCCTGCAGGCATGCAAAGTGCAAGTGTTTTGTTACCAAAACATGACCCAGGTGTAGCACATTCAGCTTGGACTTACAGCACAGGAAATCAAGGACTTCTCTAAATGCAGAGCATCAGACTTCACCTGTCGTTTTAGTACTTCTTTTCTCCCAGATGAAGTGCTTTCTCTTGGGTCTGTGTGTGCCTGCCTGAATGCCTGTCTAGCAGTAGCAGGCAGGGAGGGGGATTCCATAACTAGCCAGGACACAGAAGAGGAGACTGTCTTTCGTGGTGTTAGTGATGTGCTCCCCGACACACAGCAACAGGCAGGATGGCACCAGGGAAAAACACGATGAGCAAGGAAGCTGTTGGCATGCTGTGACCTGTTCTGACTCCAGACCTGTGTGGGAGCAGCTCTCATACATTGAAAAGAGAGGAACAGTGGTAGGGGCATCGTGATCTGGCAGTAAGGCCAGGCAAGCAGCATCCCAAACCAGAGAGGAACAAAGCAGCACCACCACCTCTCCTCCCTCCAATCTGTGCTACGTTTATCCTGTGTAGTGACTATGAAGACAACAGGAGAGAAAGCAGCTAAGTGAAGCATGCTGTTGGCACCCTGGAGGAAACACCTCCTCCTGAGTATTGAGCAGCAATGAAATGTACATCAAAATTGTTTGGATGTTTTGATCCATATTTAGCTATTAGAGCTTTGGCTGAAACTCAGCTTAGCCCTAAGCAAAGTGGAAAAGGAGTCAGACACAGCTTACCTACTCTAAGCAGGTGGTGCCCTTTGCTGGATGGAAGGAAATCTGCCAAGATTTTATTTTCTGGAGCATGAGTTGGGAATACCGACCCTGTCCAGTGAAGGCAAGTGTTCAAGCTTCTTGTTCTCTGGGTGTAGATGCTAACAATCCTTGTTTCTCACTGCAAGTCTGGCCATCCTGCTCCCTTCTGTGCATGGTTTGTGGACAGAAGCAGCTGCTATGCCTTAAACGGGGGCTGGAAGGTTCTCTGCTTCAACTCCTGTCCTGAAATGGTTCGGCAGAAGCTGCTGGCACTTTTTGTAGACAGCAGAAGCTGAACTGTACTTGTCCCTATTGAACTGCCCTCTGTATCCACAGCAGGCAGCTGCAGACACTTGCCAGAGTTGCTCTTTTGTCTCTAATATGGATACTACCAGCTTTGGTCTAGGCAACAGTTAGGTTTAGATTTGCTTCCTCCTTTGATCTCCACAATCTGTATGAAAACACATGTGAGAAACAAGAAGGAATGTGTAACTTTTCAAGCCTGACTTCGCTTACACATCATCAGTTTTTGTACTTTCTGCTTCTCAGCTCACATCTCCTGTCTTGCTTTAATTAAAAACTGTTCTTCCTGGCTCCATTTGTTTGGGGTTTGAGATTACTTGTGCCACTCGTTAACATTCAGTCCTAAAGCCATTCTGAAATCCTTGGTTATGTTTCTTGTACAGCAAGAATGTGGCCATTGAATGAAAACAGCCATGCCTTGAGTTAAACCCTTCCAGCCAGGGGGTGAATCAAGCAGTCACCTCTAAGTCTCCTTGGCCATTATGGATTCTTCTGACCTGGCTCTTCCTGCTTTTTAAACAGCTGTGAGAACTGACCACTGCAGAGTGTCCGTTGTCAGAATAAACCTTAAATTAGCAAACTCTGCTTTGGGAGCAAATTCATTATCTGCCATAGAGCTCAAGACTTACAGTCAACTTGAAAAGAAACATCCCCCAAGAAATGCGAACAGCAAGGTGCAAAAGGAACACTTTGGGTTTGTTACAGTGCGTGTGCAGCCCAGGAGCAGGGAAGAACATCAGAGGGCTTGCCAGCAGAATGTGCATAAAGTACACATCTGAACTTTGGGGAAAGTGCTGTGAGTGAAGACAATCAAGTCCACAGAGCCTTGATTTCTCACTGAATCCTTACCTACACTAACCCGATGCCTACCCTGCGCTCCCACTGGAGCCTGCTGTGGTTGTGCCATCAGACGCCTGGGGTGCAGCAGGCCATCACAGTTCACATATCCACCGGCACTTGCACTCCAGCTTGTCCATACCAACCCAGGAAAGACATTTTCAAGTTATGTTTTTATACATCCTTTCCCCTAAACAGCCTTTGTATGTATTCCTGCTGCTGTGTTTTCTAGGACTCTACGTTTTCAGGGATGCACATTTCAGTCATGTGCCTTAAAAGCAGTGTGCTGGGGTCCCATTTCCCAAGCCCTCCTGTGGGGCATTTCTCTGCCTGAACTGCTTGCTTCACCAACTGCAAGCACCCTCCTACTGCAGTTCTTTTATACAACCTGGAAATGTTATTCCTTATATGCCAGTTGAAATACATCAAATGCTTCATGGGATGAGACCAAATGAATACTTGGGGTTATGTGCACAGTAATTCAGTCAGAGAAGGACTGGAAGGTGCGAAGCTGCGAGGAATGCATTCTCTGTTTTTTTTGACCCAGATCTGGCATATATGCAGCAAATAGTTTTGAAATCATATTTTTATATGCAAATGACAGCAGTTTATATTAACTCCTCTTGTGCTAGAGTAACATTTTCATCTTCCCCAGACCGTCTCCTGTTCTTACACCACATGTACAAAGACCTTAGGTACTAACCATGGCAGTAAGTTACTGAAAGGGAACAAGCCAGGCATGTGCTGGACACCAAACTCCTCTCTGCTCTCCTTTTCAAACCCAAGTCATGGATTTATTATAGCAGGACAGGTGACTAACCAGCTTCTAATTAAGACCTCTTAAAACTTAGACAGTGATTGGATTTCAAATTGGAGTGTGCCATTTTTAAAGTGTTTCAAAGGTATGGTTTCATTTTCGAACTACCACTTTATGTACCTAGCACTGTTCTTGAATGACAATAATTGTGGTTCATCTTCAAAAAGCATCCAAAAAGCCGAGGTATTATAGTGATAAATAGGTGGAAAACTGCTAAGATTTCTACTTTGGAAAGCTTTTAATTTACAAAGGATTGAGCTGACAAATCTCAAACTGCTCCAAAACCTCAAAGTGTGAGCAAATTGAGGCTGAAAGGAATTATGTTTTCCCTTTTCTTGGGGACACAAAAGATGGCCGAATAAATTAAAAGGGATTAAAATTGGCTTTCATCAGGGCCTTACAGTATGAAGTCACTGTTGCTATACCATTATGCAGCACACAATGGCTGCAGGTGTGGCTGGCTGCTGCTAGGCAAAGGCTAACATTGTTTCACCTTAAAAGTTAATAATAAGGTAGCTTCGGTCAATGATTTTCTCTCCTTTAAGAGAGTAATTCATTTAGGAAACAGCATCCGCGCGTGTGTGTAGGCAGCAATAAAACAGCTCAGAGTGCCCCAGTGTGCTACCTCATGCTAAGTGATTTGATAGGGAAAAAGATTTTAATTTAATTTAGAAATCTGCCATGGTCTCCCAAGCACACTGCAGGGCGGAGAGAAGCTGTGAGCCAGCTCCCCACTGCTCCCCAGGCAGGTGTGAGGACAGGCAGCTCAGGGCCCAGGTCCAACCGCCACACCTGGCTGTGTGGTGGGGAGGAAGACAAACCTCAGCCCTGCCTTCATCCCAAGCCAGAGCAGGTGGCCAGAGGGAGTGACAAGAGGCTGCTCGGTCCCAGCAAGGGGCAGGTGTTAGAAGCAGTCCTGGGAAGGTGCCAGCCAGGCTAGCCCAAAAGGTCTCCACTCCGTTGAGAAGATGTAAGTGGAGAAGCTTCCTCTCAAAGCGTCACCTGCGCGGGAAGCCAGCTTTGAACTGTCAGTCATCCTCCTCCATCCCTGCCCAGCTGATGGACTCTTGGATCCAGGCACATGCGTCACAGAGTGGGCAGGTTCAGGAGGAATCACCAGGAGTCACTGAGCAGAGTTCCTTTAGCAGAGGGGTGTTGTCCAGGACCTCGGGGTCACCACAGCTTCCCACGATGTCAGCACAGAAGGCATTCAGAGCAGCTCTTTGCAGCTGGGGGCTTTGTTCCGTGGTGTCCCTATAAGCTGTGCTGAAAGCATGGTCTGAGGCGATGGGAGGTGTGTGCAGCCAGGGGCACGGCAGCTCTCCACAGGCTTGTGCTGCCAGCCCTCCTGCAGGACACTCACCTGGCCAGGAGTGATGCCAGCAGAACAGCTGATGTTTAAAATTCTCTAACCCAAGCATTTGCTCCCAAACTCCAGAGTTCTGCACCCTCGGACAAGATGCACCTGAGCAGTGAAGTGAGAAATAAAGTTCAGAAGCTTGGGATTTGCTTCAGCTCACTCTCCCCTTGCTCCCAGGCTCCTACTAAAGCACTTGGAGCCCCCCTGGAGCAGGCTCTTGCTCTCCATCGGGGCAGTGACAGTTGTTACAAGTGTAGCCTGCAGTGAAGTAACACCACAATCTCAGGCCTTATTTAAATAATGCTGCTCATAGCCCATTAAAATGTAACTTCTTGCTTTAAAATGGGATTAATTAAAATGCTCAGGAATGCCATTCCTTACATTTTGTGCTTCAGCCCAGTGCGTGCTCTTCAGAACTCATTCCCAGATGGAGCATTCAGGGCAGCAGGGTGGTCTCACTCCTGTCATCAGAAGCACAAATGACTGGAAAACCTGTTCTGTTCAGAAACTTGGCTGGAGTATCACCAGTGTGAGATGTCTCATTACATATGATTGGGTCCTTACTAGTTTGTGAGATAACTGTATCAGCCATCTAACTTTTGACAGTATCCAAAGTGGCTGAAAATAGTTTGCTGCAGCACCTTTGTCTTTTAAAGGCCATTTGGGGCTTGTTATTTTAATCCTTGTGCAGCCTGATTTATCACTTCAAACATCTGTCAGCTGTGCTTTGTCTTGAAATTGATAGTGATGGTGTTACTGATTTTTCAACAGCAGCTGTTAGAGGTTCATTAGTTAGACTCTCCAAGGAAGCAGATAACTGTAATATTTTTCTTTGTTAATCATCTCTCACGCATTGTAATAATACAGAGCTCCAAATCTGCTAGAAATGCACAGCTCCTAACTTGTCAGAAGCATCCTTTTATTCATTAAATCTGCCTCGATTATTAAAACTCTCTTCTTCATAATGCAGTAAAAAATTGACTAAGGACCTGTGAGCAGGAAGATAAAGCCCCAGCCTCTGCTGCGTGGTGCTGGGCACAGAGCGAGGGCACTCGGGGGCCCAGAGTTTGCATCCACATGTGGACAGGCTGTGAGAAGCAGATTAAGGCCTGCTCCATAAGTGGTCTCTAATTTGCAGTTTACAAGGAAACAAAGCCTCTGTGACAGCTCCAGGAAAGGCAGGTTTCTTTCTAACAGTTACAGCACTTGTCTTAATGCAGTTTTCCCTGCTCCAAAAATAGTCTCAATGGTTAACTGTGATCCTTAAAGCATTTCCCACCCCAAATCCTTGCCAGCCTGCCCCCAGATGAGTACCACGGTGACTCCTGCCAGAAGCTTAGAAGAACTTGAGCATCTATGGACTCTCCTGCAGCTGAGAACCTATCAGTGTTGCTGCTAGTTCAACCAGCAGTACTCAACCAACACATAATTACACTTTGAAATTAGTATTTTATTGAACTGGTCTCAGCAAATGTAAAGGAAACTCTAAGGCCTTGAAGAAATAAGCAGGAGGGAAAATTATTAACTGTGAAGTTCAACAGACAGATGATCAGCAGGTGCCATCCTGGCAAAGTAGGCCACTGTTCCTCTGCCAGTTCATGGTAAGAGGAGGAACCTGTGAGCTGTTGCTGTTCTTAGGGCCCAGTTTGGTGGGACCTGGCAGAGTTAGGTGTATAGTCAGACCTGGCAGCATTAGATTTATGGTCAGACTTGGCAGAGTTAGGGGTACAGTCAGACCTGGCAGGATGAGATGAAACAGCCTGAGTTGTGCCAGGGAAAGCTTACATTGGCTGTTAGGAAAAGTTTGTTCACCCAAAGGGCTGTCGAGCACTGGAGCAGGCTGCCCAGGGAAGTGGTAGAGTAACAATTCCTGGAGGTACTTAAAAGCCGTGTACATTCGACGCTTAGGGACATGGCTTAGTGGTGGCTTTGGTAGAGCTGGGTTAGCACTTGGACTCTGTGGGCTTAAAGGGCTTTCAACCAAGGACTTGCGTGGTTCTGTTGAAGTGTGCCCTTGTGACCAGCAGTGTTCTTTGACTTTCAGACAACAGTATGTTAGAAAGTATTCACACTCACAGTATTCAGACCTAGTTTTAGGCTGCCATTCCTCATCCTCCCTCTGTGCCTCTCAGCTGCTTTCTCAGCCGTGCTGCAGAGCGATGGCTCTGGAGGAAGCCCCATTGCCAGCCCCCTCCCCGCCCCAGCAGGCTGCAGTGCAGCAGCCCTGGCTTCCCCTCTGCCAGCAGGAATGTCAGTGCAGCAGCCTGCTGTGGGCACGAACTTCTTCGGAGCATTCGTTTACAAGCAGGAAATTTAATGGGCTGTGAGGCTGGATCACGGAGGCTTTTTTGCTGCTGAAGCAGCTTGTCGTTTTAGTTTTAACTACGGGAGGCAGGACAGAATTGTTAAAGCAAGCCAATTATATTAGCTATTGATCAGGAGATTTCTGTCCTTCCTTCCCAAGTGAAAGAAAGCAGCAGCAGCTGTGAGCCGCTTCCCAAACGACAACCTGCTAACCTGACTGGGGATTTTGGGAAGTCTGGGTCCTCTGTCACCATCCAGCTCAAGATCAGTACTCCTGACAATCCACTCCCTGCTCTGCAGTTCCCCCTCCTAAAAGGGTGTCTTTGCTGAAACAGCATTCTGAACCCCATAGTCCCTCCTGTTTTAAAATGAAGACAGAAAGCAAGCAGGTGAACTCTGAGTTTCTGGCTTTCATCTTTGCACTAGAGTGTTTCAAAGAGTCTGTCACTGCCCACGGGAGCCAGCAAGCCAGTTACAATCTCTGGCTGCTATTTATTTGTTTGCAGTTTAGCAAGGGAGAGGTTGTTCGTGTGTAGTAAAGCGTCCCCAGTGCCTGGAGAGCTAGGGCTTCCTCACTTACAATGCTCAGCCTGTCTTCTCCAAGTTCACACTCCCACCACCCCCATCACCATGGGTAAATAATAGTGATGGCAATTTCTGTGGAGTCACCTCATTCACATGAGGTAGTTAATTCCCAGCTTTTGACTGGAGCTGGAGCTGCTCAGATAATCAAGCTAACAGGCAGGACCTCCAGTAATGTTCAGGTCCTGCTTTTGCTGGTGTGCTGCTCACACTTCTCCTTTCTTCCAGACTGCAAACTGCAAGAGCTGCTTCCCGAGCTACATACGACACAAAGACCCTGCTCTAAACCTCCAGCTGAGAGGTCTTTTGTCATTTCTTTTGGTTTTTCGAGTTTGACACTAGCAAATCCCTGCTCACTCTGTTCCTTCCCAGTAGCTCAGTGCTTAGAAGATTATGTACCACACAGATGGCTTATGGGTCAGACAGGGCTGCCAGGCAGGTAGTTGGCATCACTGGGACCCAGGCTGCACCACTGGCAGCCTGCAGCACCCTGGGCTGGCTGCTCCTCAGCCACTTGTGACAGGGAGAGTCACCATGAGCACTTCAGGGTCCCTCATCAACTGCACCATAACAACAGCAGAAGAGTTTGGCTCAGGAAGTGAAACAAGCATCCAAATACGGGGTCACGTTTTAGCAGCCCCTTCGTCTCAACTATCCCAAGTAACCTTTGTACTCTCTTGGCAAGTGAAGCACATTTCAGAAGTCAGTTGCTTTTCTTTGGAGCTCTCTGGTTATTTTCCCAGGGTGAGAGCCACACACCCTGCTGTCAGGCCCTCAGGTATTTAAATGCAGTTTTTAACTTACAAAAGCAGTCCTAATAAGTGGCTTATCTCCACTCCTCTCTGCTTACCGAGAGCAAACACAAATGGCAGGCCATGGCAGGATGTTACCTGCAGCCTACACAGCACAGTGTGCACTCGGTGTTCACTTGCTGCAGCTGCTGCTGTCTGATTCGCCTTGGCCCAGGTGCTGGCCAGGAGCGGCAGCTGGCGGCAGTCAGGAAGAGAATCGGTGCAAATGTCAGGATCGCTGTGAAAAGGTTTTTGATTCAGCACAGAGCAACACCTTGCTTCCTGGGACAGGCTCCCCTCCACAATTTCGTTTTCTCAAGGGAAATCCAAAAGTTTCCCAACAGAATTTTTGGGAGAAGGAGTGAAAAATAAAAAAAATTCCAAGCCAAAGCCCGAGTGTGCCTTTGGGCAGCTGAAGATGGAGGCATCCTTAAGGATTTTTCTGCCTCTGGTAATTCACGGCTTTTGTTGCTAGTAAAAGCTGCAGCAGTAAATGAAAGTTAATCCACCTCGCAATTATGAAAACGCACAGAGGCTTATAACGTCCTGAAAAAAAAAAGGCTGGGGCTAGGTGGAGCAGCCATGGCTCTTTTGTACACTCCTACTGAAAGATGATGTTGCTTCATTCCTGAATTCCTTGAAGCATTCCTGACAGCAATCACATCTGCTGCCATAAAACCCATCACGGCCCCTGCCACTGGGAAAAGCCTATTTAATAATCAGTAAAGTTCAAGCTCAGCTTGTTGTGATGAGTTATTGGAACCCCTTATCATTTTCTTGGGGAAAAAAGGGCTGTAGTGGAACACAGTTTTATGTTTTCACATTTAATTGATGATGGGCTGAGGTTTTATTAATCTTGCTGGGCTGCAGCACAAGATGCTGAAAAAGCTAATATGAGATGATTGTGTCTGGTTAATATGTGTGCTTTGCAGACCTGATAAGGTCTGTCAAGGCATAAATTATTTACAATTTGATAAATGCGTTGAAATCGTTGACTGCTCAAACAGACACAGCAGAGCTCCTTCTCTGCCCCCACCCCGCACGATGCTGCCTTGCGAGGGAGGCAGAGCAGCAGCGGCACGAGTGGAAACCCACGGGGAACAGACCCAGGGGTGGAGGGGGTGCAGCAAGGAGACCACCCGAATGACCTCCACCTTCAGGGGTGAAACGGGGTGGGAGAAGGCTACTAAATGCCACCTGCCTGCCACCAGCCCTCGGTCTCTCCCCGTGGGGGACGGAAAGCTGGCAGTAGAGCCAGCGAGCGCTAAATGGTGCTTCAAAGCCCTTTGTCCCCACGCAGCTCTTTTTGGCAGCTAATTGCCGAGAGGTTTAAAACGATTCCTGGCAGGGCTGAATCATGGAAGTGATTGCTGGTGATTGATGAGTAGCCTGGAAGAAATTCCCGGAGCATCCGGACGATTAACTCTTGCACAGGTACACCTGCTTGTATTTAGTGCCTTGCCCACAGAGAGGTGTGGGAGCAAGTTCCAGACGCATCTAGATTTACTGGGCAAGTAGACAGCAGTTCCTGCTGGCAGCGTCGCAGCAGCCTGGGCTGCTCTCCCAAACACCTCGCAGGGACCCTGGAGCAGGGAGCCTGCTTTTATTTTCTACCTATACAGCATCTGCGAGGTTCTTGTGGCGAGTGACCTTCGTGCAGGCTGCTGCTGCTCAGTCCACACTGCATTTGGATCACAGAGCAAAACCCGAGCCCCATCAAGAGCTGGAGGGAGGGAGGGTGACATGGAAGAGGTAATTCAGTTACACACCCTTTTCCAGCTGCCTGCAGCTTTTGCTTTGGCTCCAACCCACCTGAGAGGCCTGTGAGAGTAGTCAAGGGGCTATGAACCCCGATTGAAAAGAGTGGCAAATTCTTGGGTTGAGGACTTTGAGCTCGGTGTGAGCCGAGCCACCGTGGAACAGGCACTTGTCTGTGTCTGTTGAAATGCAAATCACTGATTTTATATTCATGGAAGCATTGTCTGCCTGGAGAAACAGGGTTGAGAAGAAAGCAGGGTTGAGGACACTACATGAGGGAGTTGAAGATGTCCCTTCACAGCGCAGCAGGGTTGGACTGGACGACCTGATCTAGTGTAGTTTGGCATGGCCTGGCTCACTGCACGGGGGCTGGACCAGATGACCTCTGGAGTCCCCTTCCACCCCAGTGCATTCTATAGTTTCACCCTGTGCTGCTCTACTGTGCAATCAGCATTTCCGAGCAGCACGCAGAAGACCCAATGGTTTGAAGTTTGACACTCCACTAACAAGAACCACATCACAGCTTGCTTTGACCTGCTCTCCTGGTTAAGGCAGCAAAACCAAAGCCTGAAGCACCCTGTGGATCCTGTGCTGCTAGATGGGGCCAAGATTGTTTCTTACTAGGGATTATGTTTCATTATAGAAAATATCTACAGTCCAGTGGAAATTTTAGAGTAACTAGGTGACATTTTACAACCCCTGCAGTATGGAACAAGTTTAGGTGATTTCTTCTGTTTGGAAATTGATGATGTGGAGGGGATGGGAAAATGCAGGTGCAGCAGAGGAGAGCTGCAGCAAGAGCCACCTATTTAAATGTAGACCTCCTTAAGCCACTGTTTTTCAAACACCCTGCTAGCAATATTTTCCACTGCAGAGCAGCATTATAGTGGAGTGGGAAGATGCTGAGGAAATAACTTTTTCCCAGCATGTACTGCATTCTTTAAATACTTAGGTTTTTCTTGCCTGGAAGTTTCCAGTCCAGGTGAACAAAGAGCATCACCCAGCCTGGCCTACAGCTCAAAGCTGTCAGCAGCCAAGGGCCGTGGCACCATACAGAGCCAAATGAAGCCTTGCTTTGGTTCTCCTACATTGCAGAAAGCTGCATTCAAAACAAAACCCATCTGCACATGCACAAGAAAAGGTTTCCCATTTTAAAGAACACAAATGTTAGTCACAGCTCTGAACAATGGCCCCTGGCTCCTGTGCTGAGCGGATTTGCTAGGTACCCTCTCACTGAACGCTTGCAAAGCACAAAGGTGCGAGCTAGAGCCTGCAAATCCCCCTTCTCTGCACCCAACCGAGCTGGCCACTCTGCCAGCCTCTGCTGGAACCAGTGACATGAGAGCAGCAGGATGAGGCCAAGCCAAGAACTAAGGCTATGTGTGAGTGGACAATCTCACAGTTTGAAAATGACTTCAAGGAAGGAAGGAAGAACACTTGGGTTAAGGCTAAGGCATACCTTTGAGCAGTGGCCAGCGATTGCTATCTAGGCCTTAAACAGGGATATTCCGTCTTCTAGTTGAATACATTGGTGGTTTAGTGTTCCTGCATGGTCAAAGCTGTTGTGTTGCCACAGGAGATACCCATGGCAGTAGCTGCAGGGACACGGGTCCCTAACCCTCATGCAGCATTAACACTTAGATAATTCGGAGTAGCAGCAGTAGTTAGCGCGATGCCAGCCTGGTGGTTTTGAACCAGTTGTGCTCCAATCTCTCACCAATGTGACAATCCCAGCTGGCTTTAGCATAGGTCAATGCTTCCCACCCTTTGGCCACCCCAAACCTTACACTCACATATTTCTTCTTCTTATGTCAGAGCCTTCTGAGCAAAGCGGTTAGAAAGCAATGCTCTACTATCTCATTCAGAGCGAGAGCCCCCGAAGAGACATATGCTGAACATTACCAGGGACAGTGACTCAGTGCCCTGAAAGGCAAGGGGAGAAAGCCAAAGAGCCATTGCACAGGTTGCAATAAACACTGCAAAAGCAGAGCAGCCCAGAAGGACAGTCATATGCATGCCGGTGCCCGTGCCAGAGGAGAGCCAGAGCTGGGAGTGGAGACAAGCAAAGTCAGGTCCTCCTGTGGCTTTGTTTCCATGCGCTTCTCCCTCAGCTTTCCAGCTGTGGCTCCCTCCAGCTCAGCTGCTAACAGCAATGCCACCCATAGGTACCCACAGCTTGGAGTGGTCATTCACATTTTAAGTAGCAGATCATTTAGCCGTGTAGAGACAGAAAGCTTTCCGGCCTCTCAGCACTGCCAGGTCCCTGGTCCCAACTGGAACTGAAATGCAGCACAAGGGCCTCTTTTTTTTTTGTCCTTCTGAAGGCCTGCAGTCAGTTTTGGGGTGAAGGCTGCGTAAGCATATGCATCAGTGCTTGTTCCATCTGAACAGAGCCCCTGCTCTGGAGCAGGGGTGTTCCTGCCCTGGCAGTGATGACAGCCAGCTGCTCGCAGCACCACCCAGCTGAGAGAGAGGTTTCGGCAAGCCTGCAAGTGGCTGCAGACCCGTGTGTGAGCGTGGCAATGCTTCAGCAGGAGCCTTCTGTCACAGCAGAAGCCACACTTCCCCCAGTATCCTTCTGCAGCACTGTTTGTGCCACCACAGCTCAGCGTCTGCCCCTGTGCCCAGCAGAATCTCCTGCTCCCCTGGTTAAGAAACGCAGCACAGAGGCAGAATGCTGCCACTCCAGGTCTGGTGCCTGTCGTCTTGTTCTCCCCTTCCTTTTCTGACCCGAAGAATAAAAGTCTTCTTGCAGAGACGCCTGGGCATAGGCTTTAAGCCAGCCACAGATTTGGTCAGCAACAGACACAGGCACCTGTCACCAGTCAGGCTGTCACGATGCCCTGATGGCTGCCGTCCAACAGCCAGTCTTAGTTACTGCGCTGGGGATGCTCAGCAAGAACATGTGGTAGGTGCCCGTGGAGCCTGCTGCTAGAAAACAGACCCCAGTGAAGATCGAGGGCTTGGGAGTTTCTGATCTCTGCCACACGCTGAAATGAAAACTTGCAGATGATAAAGTAACAACTGAACATTGAAGAAACTGAGTGCTGGGGGGAGCTAAGGTGTAGAGGACCCCTTTGAGATCAGCAAGCCAGCACTGCAGGGTCCCTAGTGACAGGCAGCACAAAATCCCACCCCATGAATTCAGCATCAGACTGAATGAGCACGACGGCAGGCACTCAGTACTTTGGCTGCTCCAGGCAAACTTCCAGCCTGTAATCTTGCCCTGGGTGCCTGCTGGCTAGTGAAAACCCCATCCTGCGCTGGGAGCCCACCATGGCACTGCAAGATTGATGAGAGCAGCATTCTGCCAGGAGAGAGAGGCAGCAGCAGTGTGCTGGTTTAAGGCTAATTGGAATATTTTAATGAGAAAAAAATAGATTATAGGCTGTGAAAAGCAAACAGTGGTGATGTCTGCTTCACTCATAGGCTTGCTGAGATGTGTAAGAACAAGGACACAAACATAGAGTTTCTCTCCCTCTGGGAGCTGCTGTGTCTTCTAGGCTTCTGCTGTGTAACCCAACTAACCACTCTGCTTCTAACCCTCCCTTGCCCATCCTCCAAACTTGCCTTGCATATAAGCCAGACCCTGGACGGGTGGTTGGGAGCCCCTCTTGGGGACTCTGATTTCTGTGTTTCTGTATTACCTTTAACTTGTATATTTCTGTAAATATACTGTACTAAGCTGTAAATAGAGCTTCAGTCCTTAACTTCCAGGCAGCTGAGTCCAGTCAGGGTGATTTTCATAGCAGGAGGGTGGGTAACTCCCAAACCATCACAAGCAGTTTCTCACTGGGGCTGAGGACAGCACAGGACTTTCAATTGCTCTTTCCATTTTAAGAGCTGTTTCCCCCTGTTCACACATTGCCTTTGGAAAACTTTGTACATTAGGTGCAAGAGAGTCCTGAAGAACTGAACAACTGAGAAGACATCCACCAGAATTTATAGTCAAGCTTTAAAGGCCCTAAAAAGAAAAGTTAGATGGTTCTTTCTAGCTTGTTGAAACACAGACCCTGCTTCTGCCATTCTGAGCGCAGGACTTCAGAGTGTACAGGAGGAGTGCGCCTGGGCCATATGTCTGCACACTGGAAATCAGCTGTTTACTGAGCTGCATCTTTGACTGAACCCTAACACCACTCTTGCACTACCAGTAGTAGTGCAAGTACTTTTCCAAAAGTAGCTTTTCCAAACAGTTTTGCCTTAGACTTGAGGAAAAACTTCTCTCCCATGAGGGTGCGAGAGCCCTGGGGCAGGCTGCCCAGAGAGGTTGTGGAGTTTCCTCTGGAGAGATTTCAGTCCCACCTTACACCACCAGAAATGCCTGGACAGGACAGGATTTTAAGCCTAAACAAGTTGGGAGTTTAAGTGGAGGTGGGGTGGAGGAGTAGGGAAGAGGGAATGGAAAACATTGTGGATTTATTTCATCCCATCTTTTAGCAGAGGTGCTGCTGCTTTGCTGTTCAGCTTTTCCAGCATCCGTAGACATATTTTTATCTAACAAATCTACGAGCAAAGGGTGGCTGCCTTGCTGATCTCAGCCTGTGCAGAGATGAATCTATTTGTCTCACTGGAAGGCTCCTATTGAGCTGACTGCATCTCCTGTAAGCTGCTTTGAGTGAAATCCTTGCGCTTTCCTGGGCCAGCAGCTGTAACTTGTTAGGCTGCTCACCTGCCTGGGCCAGTCCAGCCACTACTGGTGTAGAAATAGCCCTTAAGGGCTCCTTTTGGAGCTCGTCATCTTTGCTCCATACTTCATACTTACAGTACTTTCTGTTTCAAAACAGGTGTTTTGTGATGCTAATCAAGGCGTACGAGGCGCGGATGTGCTGGAGTGGGAAGACAAGGATGCCGCTGAGACGCTGGTGGACAGCGTGGTGCACTCCAGGATCATCAACCCTTTGCGCCTCTTCGTTAAGCCGTCTCCGGTGCTGAAGCACGGCCAGGTGTCCTACTCGGACAGCACTGAGAACTTTTGGGATTGGCTGTCCAACATCACGGAGGTTCAGGAATCTCTGGCACGAACTAAGCGCAGACCTATAGTGAAAACTGGGAAATTCAAGAAGATGTTTGGCTGGGGAGACTTCCACTCCAACATCAAAACTGTGAAGCTGAACCTGCTGATCACGGGGAAGATCGTTGACCACGGCAATGGGACCTTCAGCGTTTACTTCCGACACAACTCCACAGGCCTGGGAAACGTCTCGGTAAGCCTGGTGCCGCCTTCCAAGGTGGTCGAGTTTGAACCTTCTCCACAGTCAACACAGGAGACCAAGGAATCCAAGTCCTTCAACTGCCGAATCGAGTACGAGAAAACAGACCGCGCTAAAAAAACTGCCTTGTGCAACTTTGACCCTTCCAAGATCTGCTACCAAGAGCAGACTCAAAGCCATGTCTCCTGGTTGTGCTCCAAACCGTTTAAGGTGATCTGCATTTACATTGCTTTTTACAGTGTAGATTACAAACTGGTGCAGAAGGTCTGCCCCGACTACAATTACCACAGCGAGACGCCGTACTTGTCCTCTGGCTGATAGGGCCGTGGGCAGCCAGAGAGCTACAGGATCGGTCATCAAAGTCAGCATCTCCAGTGTCCTCTTGGAGAAGAATTTGTTTTCCTACCGGGTTAAAGTCTTTACAAACTGTAGCTGTGTTTGTGCTGTGCGGTAAATACAAAACTTTCTGTAATGACCATCTTCCCGTGAGACCGCTGCCTCTGAGCTCTGGCACTGCTCTGGAGGGAACAAGCAGGCAGCCACACACAAAGCTGTGGCCCCAGTCTGAATGTCTGGTTTCTAAACTGGCCGTGATGGCAGAGAGCTGGGCTTGCACTTGGGCAGCACTTCGCAGGACCCTCTTTGTCCTTGGGAACTGTAAATGGCGATACGAAAAGCGAACGATGAAGCAGCCTCCCAGCTGCTTCCATACTCCCACTCATTTCATGGAGAGTGTTACACATGCAGGGCTCAAGGGATCAACTCCAGACAGCAAGAGCAAAGAATCTGCATTTCGTTGAGTTGTAGTGGTTGTGTGTGTTCACTGGAGTGAGCAGCGAGCAGTGCTTCCTTCAGCCCTCCCACCCATGGGTATGCAATGATGTCATTAGACACCGTTGAGCACTGGTTTCTTAGCCCCACCAGGTGTGCAGCTTTGTGTACCCTCAGTCCTTCCTTCCTTCCTTCTGTGGCCACCACTGGGTTTGATTCTTCTCCCATGCCCACTGTACCACAGTGCCAGGTCCACAGGGATAGAGAACACACAGACCTTGGGCAAAAGAGGATCTCTGTTCAAGCCTGGGGCCTTGCTGTCCCACCCTCCTGGCACCATGCTGCAGCAGGGAAAATGCACCGCAGTGTAAGGACAAGTCACAAGTAACAGGAGCTTCCTGCTCCGTGCCACCCAGCTGTCCTCCTTAGCACTGCAGCGTGTGCCCCAAGTCGCAGTGCAAGCACTGACACATGAAGAGGACAATGACTCCATGCATCCTCACCTCACAGGGCAGACTGCCAACAGTTCTTGCCCATACAAAAGCAGTGAGCCAGGCTTTCCCCACTGCAGAACAGCAGCCCTCCACCACAGCTATGAAAGGGAGGGCCTGGTTATGCTGTAGCTGCAGCAGGACAGGGCTTGCTTGCACTGTGGTCAGCAGTGGTGAGCTCCAGCAATGCAGCTTCAAGCATCAGTCCCCTGAGCTTTCCTTGGGTATTGCATTTGCTGTTGCTGCCAATTTGCTGTCCTAGTTCTTTGTGACAGTTCCATATCACAGCTCCTGTGGAAGAAGCTGGCTGAGGAGTTGTTTCTATTGCCTCCAGTCAAACTTTACATGCAGGATCCAAGTCGTTACATACAGTTTAAATAAAGTATTAATAAACTATTCTGTTTGAGTGGTGTGCACCCAGACAGGTGGCTGGGACAGCTCAGACTCACTCATGAGATGACTTCAGAGTTCCCTGGTAGAGACTCATACCAAACAAGTATTCTCTTACACACACACTGCCAGCAACCGGCTCATTTGTTTTCCTCTTTAGGTGACAAATTTAAATGTGCTGTTTAGTTTGATCAATACTTTAAATGTTCTCCTTCATCTTACTTCATCCAGAGTCCCTCCTGGTCTAGAGGATGTTTCTCAGTTTGTCTGTTACTGTTGATTCTTACGAGATGGTCCACTTGGTATTCTGCATAGTGTGTCCTCATCCTGGCTGTACATAGAGCTGAGTTCAGTGGTTGGTGCTTTGTACCCTAGCTGCAAGCCATGATTTTACTGCCATGTATTTTTACTGAGCACTGTAGGCAGCTAAAAGAATCCCCTACGTCCTACTTATCATAGAGTATGTGGCAATCATGTCTGTAGAGACATGCAGTATGTGTCTGTGTCCAAGGTCCCTGTGTCCATGTCCAGGGGCCCTGTGTCCCTGCATTTGTATGTAAATAAATAGAGTTTGCTAAAGCTGGCCCTTGCTTGTGGCACATTGGCTTCTGTTCAGAGATGCACAGATCTGAGGCCTTGCAGCAGCGCACAGCACTGATGCCCAGCTGGAGCTGGCATCTCTAGGAGCGTATCCTGCAGTGAGCTGTGCTGCTGGCCCAGGCAGCCTGAGTTCAGCACATGCCATGGTACTTGAGAACTGGAGCGTGTGCTTTGGCAGAGACAAGCCTGAGCTGCTCACTGACTGTGCAAGGCACACTCAGAGGAGAGGGGTTCGACCACATTAGAAAGCATCTCAGCTCCTCCAGGCAGGAAGGCACTGGGGCATGCACCAGCTGGCTGCTGAATCCCAGAATCACCACAGCTGGAAACAGCCTTTCAAGATCCATCAAGTCCAAGCAGCATCTACACTGTATCTAGATGGCTTTTGATGGCAACTTAACCACTTCCCTGGGTGTTCAGTCTTTGAGAACCCTTTTGTTATAGAAGCTTTTCCTAAAGTCCAGCCTAAACCTCCCCGGTGTAACTTGATGCCATTTCCTTTCATCCTACCAGTTGTGACCCGTGAGAAGCAACCAGCACCCACTTCTCTACAACCTCCTTTCATGTTCAGAGTTTCTAATCAAATAGGAGTGGGCTCTCCTCCAGCACAGACACCCTCCCAGTGCAGCACAGCCATGTCAAACGTTGAGGTTTCCAGATCTCGGGAAGACAAAGCAGGGTCTTGAGCAAACAAACCAGCTCTGGGAGCACCTGGGGAGTCACAGGGAAAGGCTACTGCCTGCCGAGGGATGAGCTTCTTCAGTACTGAGAAGACACACCCAACCAGCAGCTCTGGACCTAAACTATCCTGCATGCTCTTCAAAGCAAGGGCCAGGCTGGTGCCATACCAGCAGAGCAGGACTGGGTACAGGGACTAGGAGGAAAACAGAGCCCATGAGAGCAAGAGGCGAGGCTTAACCTGGCCGTGCCAGCCCCGTGTGCCGAGAGCCAGCCCAGCCCACCCCTGCCTGTCTTCCAGCACAGCGTTGGGCAGGCCCTGCTGCCTCTCACTTTTAAGCCCCGCAAGGACCTTTCCTGCCCCTAAACCTCCTTCAGCACCCAGTTCCCCTGCTGAAAGACACAGGCTGTCATCCAGGAGAGCTGCTGCCTGTGGAGGTTTCACTGCTGCTTTAACATAGCCCTCACGTTCCCCAGGAAGTAGCCAACTCTCAGCAGCAGCATCTGACCTGAGTTCTGATGCTTTGATGCTGGGGCAATAGAAGTTTGCACTGCTCTCCTCCAACCAAGCCCCAGCACCAGAAGGCAGCTTTGCAGCTGGAGCAGGAGGAAGGAAGGAGCCTCAGTACCAAACCCCATCATGCCAGAGACCTCACCACCACAGGAACTTTAAAAATCAGTCTCAAATCATTCGGGCGGTTTTGTTTGTTTGTTGGGCTTTTTGTTTTGATTTGGGGAGTTAGATTTTTTTGGGGTTTCTTTGGTTGGGTTTTTTTTCCAGATCAGTTTTGAGAAAGTCACTGCAAGAAAGCACCTGCAGATAGGAACCGGGCCAAGGAGAAATTATTTACACCTAGTAAGGTAAGCAAAATGCAACCCACTGGTCTGAAGGCAGTGACAAACTTCACAGAATGCCAGGCTGGAAGGGTTGGTCCAGCCTCTCTAGGTGATGGTGTAGCTGAAATGTCAAGCTGTCTTCCAGCTGCCTAGTGCAGGGGGCTCCACTGCTTCCCTTGGGAGATGATCCCAATGTCCAGCTGTGCTCACAGGGAAACATTTGCTTCTGGAGTCCAACGGGAATCTCCAAGGCCTCCCCTAGGCCTTCTTTAGGCTGAAGCCCAGCTGTCTCAGCCTCTCCTCCCATGGCAGAGCTTCCAGTCCCCTGGTCATTCTCCTGGTCCTTCTCTGGACACTTCCCAGCCTGTCCCCATCTTTTTTGTACAGGGATCAAAACTGCAGGCAGTGCTGCAGGGGTGGTCTGACCAGCGTGCAGCAGAGTGGGGTGGTGACTCTATCTCTGCTGATGCAGCCCAGCATCCTGTTGGCTTGCTTTGTCCCTGCAGCTCACTGTTGACATACTAAGCTTGTCCACCAAGACCCCCCAGGTCCCTGCCCATGTAAAGAGATCTAAACTTGATTTAATTTCACACAGAACAGGGCATTGTATCGAACATTTTTCTGTAATAAGTGATTCTTTTAGATAATTTTTGGGTTTTAATGGTTGTTCCTCTCGTAACATTTATGTAAAAGGCTTTAAAATAAACGTTTGGATTTTAAATAGCATTGTTTGCAAGTGTCCCAAGTGGGCAATCATTGCTTTGGGCTGCGGCAGCTTCAGCCAGAAGTTGTCCATACACCTAATTAAATTGAATCCAAGTCCCAGCAGTCTCGTTTTGCAGGCATTTATACAAACGCAGGCATCATTTAAACTCCTCACTAAACACTTGCTGTCATTCGTCCCACCCAACACAGAGCTAATGCACAGCGGCACAGAACGGGCTGGGTTGGAAGAAACCCCCTAAAGCTCATCCAGTCTAACGCCCTGCAGTCAGCAGGGACATCCTGGAACGTTTCCAGGGATGTGGCATCTCCCACCTCTCTGAGCAACTTGGCCAGGGCCTCAGCACCCTCAGTGTAAAAGGTGACTTCCCTCGATGCATTTCCCTTGCCCCTGTGCCCAGCCCGCACACAGATGCCCCTTTACCTTTGGAGCCGGTGCTGCGGGAAGGCTCCTGCCCTCCGTGCCCCTCTGCTCACGGTAGCCTGGACCGGAACTCGCTTGGGTAGTTTTTCTCTCAGGAGCGTCATGCTTTGACCCTCAGCCTTTTCATCTCCTCTGTACCCTTGCCGTTGGTCCTATCCTGTCACAAGTTCCTCTCACCCACGGCAGCGGCGCTGCACCTGCAGCAGGGCTCCGTGCTCGCCTTGCTGCCTGCCGGCTGCCGAGCTCTGCCAGGCTGCACTGCAGCAAGAGCGAGAAAAGAAAGAGGCAAAAGCTGAGCACCCTTTGCTGTGAGCTCCCTGGGGTTACACATTTTCTCTGCGGGGAGAATTCCCCAGGCAGTGCCAGAAAAGCAAACTTCTGAATAATCCTGATGCAACTGGAAAAATTCAGAGCAGCCAAGGGAAAGGCGCTCAGATCAGCATCCTGTGCTGCCTTTCTTCATTGCCATTCAAGGCATTCGAATTTGCAGTTTGTTTTATGCTCTGCTGACCAGCATCATCTGGATAATGTTTTATTTATAGAATAATAATGAGTTGTCATTACCACTGCCCCTGCTCAAATGCACACAGTTGAAGACAGGAATGACTTGCAGTGTACTAAGTAGCTCAATGAAACCCACATCAATCAAGTAGATTTTTAGCTGTGGGGAGCCTCATTTGAAAAACTAGACCTTGCCATTCCCATCTGTCTCTTCTGAACACCTCTCACATGTCCATCAGAAGCAGCTTCCTCCTTTGTTTTCAAAGCAGCAAAGAAAGGGACATTGTTCAGGTGCTGGTAACTAGGAGCAGTGTTCAGAGGACGCTGCTTGTGCTGTAGCTGCTGCTGACCAAAAACTAGGAATTAATGCAACAAACTCACAGCTTTAGGAAACCCAATTCACCAACTCACATCACAGTCCTGGTGGAGCTGGATCTCTGGACAGAAGCTAAACTGCATCTCACTCAGCAGCTCCCTGTTGCCCACACAGTCCAGCTTGCCGCACATGTGAGGAACACACCAGCCCCACAAACGAGGGAGCTGAGGAAATGGTTTTGCAGAAGAAGTCGTGAAATGTCCCAGTTCAGTCAAACCACTTCTCACTAGGAGGGTCAGTGAGCATGGGCCTGCAAAACCTGCTCAGATCTACAATCAGAGGCAATGGAAACTCGGCAGAGTCTGCTGGACACTGCCGGCAGCACAGCACAGCATCTCTCTGCTGTGACCAACCACGTGGCAGGGTGTTCCAGCCCCAGATGCCTGTGGGTTCTCACTCAGAAGCAAGCCTTCAGCTGGTCTCTCAAGCAAAAACCCCAGACATCTAGACCAGGTTTTAAAGGCAATGGAAACACATTTTTGCAAAGATGCAGTTCAGTCTGCAGCTCAGCATAGAGCCAGCAGCAGCTGCAGCCCAATTAAAAAGTAATTATGTTCATGGGAAAATACTTTGCCCGGGGAGGGGAAGAATCCTACCCACACGAACAGTGGGAGGGCTCTAAACCAAGGCTTCCAAAGAAGTATCAGCACCTTCCTGCTCAGCAGTGACCAAACAGCCAAGCGGCTCACAATTTCATGCACTGCTCTCTGCTTCTGTCCTCAAGTCACACACAGAACCGCAGCACGTCAGGGGTTGGAAGGGACCTCAAAATATCATCCAGTCCAACCTCCCCTGCCAGAGCAGGACCACCCAGAGCAGGTCACAGAGGAACACATCCAGGAGAAAAAAAAATCCCCACAGTTTGGGGCTGTCTTCAAGTATTTTCTTCATCTGCTCCATGATGGAGAAAAGCAGACCCTGGGGAGACCTTACAAAGGCCTTCCAGTACCTGAAAGGAGTCTATTAGAAAGCTGGGGAGGGACTTTTTATAAGTGCTTGTGGTGATAGGATGAGGGGGAATGGACTGAAGCTTGCAGAGGGCAGCTGTGTGTAGTGTCCTCTGGGCGGGGAGCACTGCCCTGAGGGCAGAAAGACAACTGTGAATTCATTATGTCTGCCACTAAGAGCTCTCTAACTTGTAAGCTGGACTGGCAGACAATGACTGTGAAGCTTTTTTTGGTCTTGCCTACTCCTGTAAAGCGTATCACAGGTGTCTCCCCATATCCTGTGCTGCATCAAAAGCAGTGTGGCCAGCAGGCCCTTGTGAGACCCCACCTGCAGCATGGTATCCAGTTCTGGTACCCCTAGCACAAAGAACTACTGGAGTGGCCCAGAGGAGGCCATGAAGATGAGAGGGCTGAAGAACTTTTCCTGTTGGAACAAGCTGAGAGAGTTGGGGCTGTTCAGCCTCCAGAAGAGTAAGCTCCAGGGAGACCTTAGAGCAGCCTTCCAGTACCTGAAGGACCTCCAGGAGAGCTGGGGAGGCACTTTTGAGAAGGGCTGGGAGGGCCAGGATGAGGGACAATGGCTTTGAGCTAGGAGAGGGGGAGATCGAGACTGGAAATTACAAAGTGAGGGTGGGGAGACTGGCACAGGTTGCCCAGGGAGGTTGTGGATATCCCTTGCAGGTGTTCAAGGCCAGGTTGGCAACCCGGGCTAGTGTGAGCTGTCCCTGCCCATGGCAGGGGTGTTGAAACTGGATGATCTTTAAGGTCCCTTCTACCCTGGACCATTCTGTGACTGCTCACCCAGGCATGGGAGGCTGGGTTAAACTGAGGGTTCAGAGAGGATGAGCATTGCCCTGCTTGAGTCAAAATGCTCAAGCATCTGTGCTACCTACAAGCAGCAGAGCAGTGTGGGAAGCACAGAGCCAGCACAAGAGAAGACCATGATCTCTTCTGGCATGGCAGCAAGCAGGACTCGAGGATCTCACCCAGAGAACAGCATGGGACAGGACACCATGGGACACAGCCTGGCTGCAGCAGTCAAGCAGGGCCACAACCAAGGGTCTGCTCCTGAAAGCCTCTGTCAGGCACCACACCACTCATGTGGCCTCTCGCCTCTGTTGGCAGAACAGGCAGCACAGGTACCAGCCTGATGGCACAGCAGCAGCTCACGCTTCAGTCATCATCCTGCACAGCTGCCCTTGGCAGCTCTACCTTGGAGCCCACTCAAATGTAAATCCCACTTCTCTCTTTTCCTGCCTCATTCCCAGACAGTCCATGACTCTTCCATCATCACGCAGTCAATTAAGCTTTGGCTACCTTATCTGCACAGCTCCAACTAAGCTGGTGATCTCTCTGGAAGGTGATACTTTATAATTGGTTCCAAACCGGCAAGCAGGAGAACACTGACACAGGAGACTGTGAGGCTATGTCAATTAGCCCTGAAGGGAAGAATAGTCCAGAAAAGCACCCAGAGTTACCGGGGTGTTTGCTTAGATCCTCCAGTACTGGTCAGGTTTGCATAGAATCATAGAATCATAAGGCTGGAAAGGACCTCAAGGATCATCTAGTTCCAACGCCCTGCCATAGGCAGGGACACCTCCCACTAGCACAGGTCACTCAAGGCCTCCTCCAACCTGGCCTTGAACACCTCCAGGCAGGGAGCAGCCACAACCTCCCTGGGCAACCTGTGCCAGTGTCTCACCACCCTCACTGCAAACAACTTCCTCCGAACATCCACTTTCAAGCTCCCCTCTGACACTTCAAACCCATTCCCCTTGTCCTGCCATTCCCAGACCTTGTCAATAGTCCCTCCCCAGCCTTCCTGCAGCCCCCTTCAGATCCTGCAAGGCCACTCTAAGCTCTCCTGGAAGCCTTCTCCTCTCCAGGCTGCAGAGCCCCAACTCTCTCAGCCTGTCCTCACAGCAGAGCTGCTGCAGCCCTCTCAGCATCTTGCTGGCCTCCTCTGGACCCACTCCAACACTTCCATCTCCTTCCTGTGCTGGGGGCTCCAGAACTGCCCCCAGGACTGCAGCTGGGGTCTGAGGAGAGCAGAGCCAAGGGGCACAATCCCCTCCCTTGCCCTGCTGCCCACACTGCTCTTGCTGCAGCCCAGCACACAGTTGCTGTCTGGGCTGCACTCACACTGCAGCCTCATCTTGAGCTTTTCATCACTCCAGACCCCCAGGGCCTGTCCCTCAGGGCTGCTCTCAGCCATTCCCCACCCAGCCTGGAGTTGTGCTTGGGATTGTGCCTGCCCAGCTGCAGGACCTTACACTTGGCCTTGTTGCCACTGCTTCTCTCCTGAAGCTGTCTCCTTGTAGGAAAGTATTTATGGCTCTCCACTCCAGACACACCCTGCTCACAGGGTGCTGCTTGCTGATTCCCAGTGTAGGGAGCAGGGGACGGTGCAGGTCAGGAGATGACACTGCAGGAGCCAGCACAGCTCCCACCACTGGGTACCAGCACCCTCCAGCAGTGCCAGCACCAGAGGGTCAAGCCCAGGGCACTACCTCAGGGGCAGAGCAGTGCTGCCTAGGCAGTTACTTGCTTAACAATTCTGCTGTTTGCTTCTGTTTTTCAAACAGCTCAGTTCAGGTGTTCAGAATGTGCAAAGCTGCTTTAATTGGGAGAGAAGCACCTGTGCTTCAGCTGAGGAGACCTGAGCAGCCTAAGCCAACAGAACTCACACACTTCCCCCACCTTGTCTTTTGAGGATCATCTGAAGGCCACAGCACAGTGACAGGTATGTTGATCAGACTGGCACTGCTAACCTGGGATACCAGCACATTTCTCACACATTTCTGAGCAGGTAAAGTGAAGGATTAAAAATATTTCAAAGTTGCCATACCGAAGATGAAAAGCAAACGCATTTATTAGGTAGGACTTAAGACTGCTTAATACCAATCCACTTCTCATGTCAGATATATCTAACAGAAGCATTTCTGACTTCAATCATTGAAGATTTGGATTCGCCACAGGGCTCTGGGAAAACAGAATGCCTGCTCACTCAAGCTTCCTGGAGGCAATGCCACACACAGAGACTGAGAAATAGACACTGAGGTGCTGCAGAATGTTCAGAGAGCAACGAAGGAAAAGGTTTTCCAAGGAAGTCCCCATTCTTGGAGGGATTTAAATGACACACAGATATGGTGTCAAGGCATGTGGCTGCGCAGTACGCTTGGCAGTGCTGGGCTAATGGCTGACCTTGGTCTTAGAGGTACTTTACAACCTAAAGGATTCTGTGATTGCTTTCTTCCACTTTCTTCTCCACAAACAGAGCTCCACGGGCAAGCACAACCTGACTGCTCAAAGTAAAAATGGCACCACAGACAACAATCATGCAAAGCTCATCCGTGTTAAGGAATTATTTTGTTTGGTCAGAGGAGTGAAGAGTAGCACATTTTGATTCACCACACTGCTCTTCCTTCAAACAGCCCTTGTCTGAAATAAGAGTTTTGAGCTGTGTTGCCAGCAGCAGATTAATTGCAGCTCCCAGGAAAAACTGCGCTTATTTCACATTGACTTTTATTCCCTCCTGAATTAAGCTCCTTGTGTTGCATTGACTCATTTGAATTTTTTGAATTGGTTTTGCACAGTATCATTTACTGATGTACTATCTTTAATTACATAACACACATACACTCTACAGCTGCATTATTAATGAAAGGGATTTTAATTAAATGGCTCTTAGCACAATATTCAGTCATTAATTTCCCATGCTCAGGATGTGGAGAGATTGCAGTGCGATGGTCTGGGGAAACCTTGTGCTGTAGATGAGGGACATTTCCAAGGCCATAACTTTAGAGTGCAGTTGAATTCATTCTGAGCACTGAATTACCCTCTCAGCAGCTGGTGCCACAGCTCTGCTCTGCTGGGAATTCTCTCCAGCTCAAGTGCTGCTTTCGCTCTGCCATGGCAATCCTAAATGTCTCTCGATGGATGCACATATATCCCACCAGGAATAGTACTGGAGTTGCCTTTCAGGAACAGTTTATGCTTAGAGCACAGCACTAAGGGTGCAGCCTCTACAAGGAAAAGCTCTGCACCCTCCTTTCTAATTACATGTTGCCCACCTGCCTCCACTCAAACTTCTAGTGCTCTTTGAAGTAACAAAAAGCAATCAGGCTCTTGGGGCTGGGGCTTTTCTTCCATCCATCCATCCATCCATCCATCCATCCATCCATCCATCCACCAAAAGGAGGCACAGACACACACCAGTGCATCATGCAGGCATTGCCTGAAGCGTCCTTACTATTCACCTGCTGTGAAGATCACCAATTAAGGCCAAGAGACAAAAGGACATCAACAAAGCCTTCTTTCCCCTACTAAGACAAATCTACCACTGCTCTTCCCAAAGCAAGCAAACCTCTTCTCCAGCCCAGCTTAGGAAAGGCAGCCCACAGAATCAATCCTTAATGAGCTCCCCTCCACAATCTCCAGAAATTATTATTTTCCACTTCATTTACGCATTCTATTTATTAATATAAAACAAATTAATACCTAGAAAAAAGTTCTAGGACAGCATTTTTCAGGACAGTCTAAAAGCCTCAAAAGTTACTTTTTCTGTCTTTGTAAATGAGCACAAAGCAACTGGAGAGTAACAAGGCTGCACACCACTGTGCACGTCTGCCTTGTCACTTGTGGTCCCGTGCCCATCTTCCCCAAAGGCACCTGCACACAAATGGGACTCCAGTCAGACAGTTCCTCAGACTCTTCCCACCTTGTTAGTCTCCAGGCAATTAGGTTCTAGGAACACTTAAATCTGGACTTCTGGCTTTGAGCAGTGAAGTCCATTCTGGAAAGCTGTCATCTTCATTTCTTCAGCTTACTACGCTTCTGCCCAATGCCAGCACACAGGTGAAGAACAACAAGGGCTGCTTGCCCCTCTCCTGGTAGCACAGTATCCTGAATGACATCCTACCTGCCAGCCCTTCTCTGCTCTAAGACTCATGGGTTTGTATTCCTCTCTGCTGTGCTGTCCTGCAGCTGCTGCTCTCTTTGAGTCCTTCCAACTCTGCTGCTGTAGTTCAACTCTGCTGTGAGCTCTCACTTGCCTCCAGCTGAGCACAGCAAACCTCGTGGAGGAAGGGCAGGCAAGGAGGGCATCAAGTAAGTAAACATTTGGAAACTTTCTGTCAGCAAGATGAAGTCAATCCCTTCCTTACTTGGGAACCAAAAAAGACCAAAAGGACTTTGGGCAGGAAGTTTAAAACCTTGTCAAAGACCATAGCAAGGCTCACCTCGGGGCCACCGCATCCTAGGATGTGGAGTGGAGAACAGCCATGGAAAGACCACAGCCAGCTATGGGCTCACAGCAGCAGAAGATGATTGCTTTGCAGGGCTTCTAACAGAAGGGCGAAGAAAGAGGGTGAACACAAATAAAAAAAAGAGCTAAAATCCCCATGTCAAAATGCCAGCAGAGAAGGGATTTCTGAACTACCTGGAGCCAACAGAGAGCCCATGTCCAGAAACAGCCAGCAGCCATGAGCGTGTTTGCTTAACAACTGAACCAAGGGACTGCAGTAGGCGAGATCTGTGCCAGGGCCCTCAGAACTGCTGCCACAAGTTCAGAGTTGTTATTTATTGAAAGCTTGACCACTTCTAAGCATCTCACAAGCTGGGTACATCCCTCAAATCTGAGGCTGCTCGAGTGAGGACTTTGTTACACTTCAGACATGTGAATGAAATGTTTAACAAAGCTCTAATGTGTCCCAGGTGATGAACCACCAGTGACAGCTGCTAAGCAGGAGGCTCTGAGAGCTGCTTTCCTTCACCTCACACACACTCACTTTTTGTATTACACAAAATCTCTTCCAGCCAACTGAACTTGGGATTTTTTTCCTCGCTTGTACATTTTCAAGCGTGCACTACTTGGAGTTTTTAAGGCAAAGTGGTTCCTTCGAAAGTGACTTGGTTACTTCCGAAAACCAGTAAGAGAACAATATTCATGTCTACCAAGTTCATGTAGCAACATCCTTAAAGAACAGTAAGCAACTGCCCTTTAACAGTGAAAAACATTGCTTTGGCAAATTCCATCTTTGACAGGCAGGTTCTTGGCCATGTTTTTGTTCAAAGCCCTATGCCAGGCTCCAGCAGGACACGTTACGTCAGCAAAGGGTTCCTGGGCAAGGACCAAAGAAGAGTCTCTGAATTCTTCCTGCAGACCTCCCTCAGTGCTGTCATGGTAGCTCTGCCATAGACCTACTCAGAAACAGGTTACTGACCACAGCACTCAAGGCAGCCAGAATCCATTTCTCAGGGTCATTCCTCTTTACCTGCTCCCTAACAGCTGTTGCCCAGGAGAGTGGGAGGGAAAACATGTTGCAAGCTTCAAATGGGGAGGACTATTAGAGATTGTCTAGACAAAGCAAGCCCAGTTTAGAGATGCCCTTGGGGTTATACCACACAGAGTATCCGCCACAGCTCATTATGTACTTTTTAAAAACTCAAACCAGATCTAAGATTCCTCCTCTTGAAAAGTCGATATACATCTGCATTTTCGCCTCTAGCTGCCCAGAGTGCAAGCATCCAGCCACCTGCTCACCGTGCACCTTGGGTGCTCAGCCCCAATCTCAACACTTCTGAAGACCCACACTAACAGCTTTTTGGATAGTTCTTCCAGAGAGGCAGTTAACATTCTGCTGAAGGACTGATTACAACTTGTAGAGGACGTTCACAGAAGTGAGTCCCAGGGCCACACTGCCCCAGCAAGCACCATGGATTTACTACACCAGTGGCAAGACAGCTGCTATGCAGGGTTTGTTGAGTTTTTTGATGCAGGACATCTAAAACAGGAGCCTTCTGTAGCTGATCCAGGAGATGCTAATTTCAGATATACAAACTCTGCAGCTCTTGTAGACCCCATGAGCTTGGGCAGACCATTTCCTATGCTCCTGCCAACTCCTGTGGTCACCCTAAGCAGCACCACAAACACCACCAGTTTGGGAGTCTCAAACCAGTTACAAGCAGAACCCACCTTAGTACATATACCCCAAACCCTTCACAGGTTCTACCAAACATGAATTATCCCAACCTGAACTTTCTGTCCTCCAGTCTACAAGCAAGAGAGATGAAGTGTTGGGGCAGAAGCAGGGCAGATTTAACCTCAGGTTGTGGTAACAGAGCAGCACCATTCCCAGGAGGAGCACACTGCCAGGTTATAATGAACCAGCTCCTGCATCTGGAGATCTCCAACACTGCATCTAGCACCACACTTCCTAAGCCTCCTATCCAAGATGGGCCAAGGGAGCCCTTAACTGTCTTCTGGTGCTGTCACAATACAGTTTATGGTTGTTTAAATCTACTTGCTTCTCCCTGACCCAGTGAGAGAGGACAGACCTTGGGCAGGAGATGCATCACCTTCTGTACTCCTTCAGTCTTTGTTGCCTGTCCCCATATTCTCCCAGACAGGCTAGGATGCCACAATGACCCAGACCCAAAGGAAAGCTGACCACAAACACTTCACCTCAGCCTGCAGCACAATACCAGGCTGACTATCAGCCATGCTGCTCCCTTTCCCAAGGTCCCATCTTGCAGGTTGTTAGTACAGCCCCAAGGTATTGTTCTGGATTAGCAGTTTTAAAGCAGCTCCATTGTACAAAATATGTTTCAGCTGGTTATCCTGGCAAATATTAAGGTCTATTTCTCCAAGTTGATTTTTTTATTTCCTGCTCATCTATTATAAAGTTTTCTCCTACTGATCTTTTTTTTCCTTCTGCTGAAAAAAAAAAAGAGTTTTGTTTGATCTCAGTTCTTTCCTCTGGATGAGCATTTGTCTCAGAAGAGGCAAGGTTAATCAATCAGAAACCAAAATATTTTGGATTCTAAGGTTAGATACCTGCAGAGCATCATGGCAAGTTTGGGCTCTCATGCAGGCAAAAAACCAACAAAATCAATGGCTTTTCAAACCTCATGCTTGTGATTTTAAACACAGAATTGATGCAACAATGTGTTTGGGTAAATGCCTCCAATGGGTGCATAATAGGAGTAGGACAAAACTGACTGATGAGATACAATCTCACCTCTACTCCTGGCTGCTCTGGACCTCATGGAGGTCTGTACTCCATGGTTCTCAAAGACATAAGGCTCAATCCAGGACAAGGAGGCACGTAAAAGACTCTGGAAAACAAGCCGCAAAGCCCAATGGCTCTGAAGAGCAGACGTCTGACTGCGCCACGATGCAGATCTGAGTGTTTTCCAAAGCCAATGCAGACACGAGGATGAGCTGAGGCTCCTGACAACAGCTTTGTGTCCCTTATTTCCCTACTTATCCACAAAGAGTGGCTGAGAAGAAACTGCTTAATAGCAGATCCACAACCTTGGGTTATTTCCAAATCATTTCTCACAGAAAAAGGCCATTACAGTGGCTAAGAATCTGAACAGCCCCAGCACCTCAAAGGAACAGCAGACAAACCTGGCTCCCCACTGACAACACTGCAGCCTGGCTCCGTGAATTCCAAGACTGTATTCATTACCATGAACCATTCCTTCCAAAGTGTCAATGCTTTGGTCTGCCAGCTTGTCAAAATCCCATACACCACCTCCTGCCTGCCTCTTCTCGTACACAATTCAACCCCTCCGAATTTGTTGTGGGCTGACCCAGGCCTAACAAGACCCCCTTCTGTCAAAAGGCACTCACACAGAAACTCCTGCCTCGGTTTCTTTTCACGAGGGAAATGGAGCTTGCTGGAATCCCACTCTAAAGCAAGTGCAGGGCTCAGCAGTTTGTGTTTATTGGCATTATGTGGGAGATGCCTCCACACCTGAAAACCAAACTAGAAGGCATTTGAAGAAAAAGCTACATTCAGAAAGGTATCTACAAGTATCCTATGCCTCAAATGCAGCTTGGTCAGAAAGGTCAATACAAGTTCTGGACATTTCTTGTCCTACTGGTTCCAGCCAAAAGCATCTGAGTAGTGATACAGCAGCAGTGAAGAGGCAGTTTAGAGCCTTCTTTGTACATAGACATGGATGCCTCAGCAACCTCAATCAACGGCTTTAGTAAATTCCACCTTCAGCCAAGCAGAGGGCCTTGGTGAGCACACCTTGTGCATGCTTCCTCCACGCCAGTCCTTACAACAGCAGCAGCAAAGAGACAGAGATTGTGTGTCCTCCCCTCTGTTGCCCTGGGCTAATTCTCCCCAGGGCGAGCTGTACTGGGCCAGATTCTTTTGATCCTTCTGCACAGAAGCCTTGGTCGTGTGAGAAGTCCCACGTGTGTGTTGAGGAGAAGCCCACCTGCAGCATCAGACAGGGACACTGACACATTCTCTTCCTCTCGTTAACACTCACTCTGCAGGCTCTGGAGAACACCACAGCTCTTACCTGGGCAGTCCCAACTGCCCCGGCAAGATTTAGTCTTTGCTGACCAGAGTAGGTGAAAGTTCTTCAGCAGCAAGCAAGTGGTTTGGTTTAAAATGTCAATACAAACTTACACAGATGGGTTAGAAAATTGTGTACATAATAAAGTTTAAAGTTACCAACTTCAACATGAAAAATTTTTAAAGTTTACTTGGCAATTAAGGCTAAAATATGAATTTAGCTTGCAGTTAAAGCTTCGATGTTTGAAGAAGTGACTATTAGAATCACTTTGCACATACTTCAGAATTTACCAACAGAAACGGTTCAGTCAGCTATGCAGTAAGAACTGTAGGAAGTCAGAACCCAAACCTGCTTAAAATGCAGCACAAAGCTGACAGAGTGCAATTTATTTTCTGCGTGGCTGTCACTGTCAGCACGTGAAACATGCATAAGTTTAGCAAAGCAGAGCTTTCCACTCATTACATACCCACTCTGGATTGAAATACAGTACCTGCACAAAACCAGTTATGCTCCAAACTCCAATGAAGGTGCAAGACAAAAGTCAGTATCAGGGAACGTTCTCAAAGGGAGCTCAGTCTGCTCTCTGCTTCACTGGATGAGCACCATGGATTGCTGCTGCAGCTCCAAGCCTCCATCAAAACACTTTAGCTGAGAACTCACAAAACTCTATAAAACTGAGGCCAAGCAAACTGCAGAATTGGTTTTTCCTCCCCAAGTCTCAAACCACAAGCTCGTTTTTTGTTACTGACTTGTGAGAAACCAAATTCCACGCTTAGAGTGCCAACGTCACAGCGTTCGCAATGTAACTTACTTGACAACCTCTGGAAGGCCACGTCTGTTCCAAAGCTACCCCAGACTCAGCTGTGACACCTGAGGAGTCTCTGCCTAGGTGCAGCACTTACAGTGGCAAAAAGTAAGGCCTTTGCCCAATATATCTGCAATGCTTCACTCCACTTCTGTGCTTGTATTTCTTCCAGTTTTCTCTGACAGAAGAGAGATGGAATCTTCAAAGCTAATGACAAGAAAAACATACTCCTGCAGTGCAAAGTTACCAAGAAGTTTGCAGGAAGATCAACTGCTCAGAACTGCCAATTTTGACAGCAATTACCAGCATGTCCCCTATTGTCATACTATCGTGATGCCAAGTGCAGTTGTTTGTGTGTAATGGCAGTAATCTATTCATTTAATTAATAAAACTTGTAGTGGAATGGGCCATACCCTAACTTCAATGCTAACTGTAACAGATGCCATATAAAACACAGAGCAACATCGAATTCCACTGCACAACATAGCTAAACTTGCTGATCTTTTCACGAAACAGCGAGCTCGGGAAGGCTCTAGAATTTCTCATTATAAGGTTAAGAGGTGAGTTGCCAAGGACAGCTGTGAAGGTGGGAGCAGAGGCACAGACACTTTAGCTGGCATTTCTCACCTGACTCCTCAGGCTGCACTCAGAGTATGTCCAGTGGCAGTAACAGGGACTGCTCAAGCTGGCACTGTGCAGCAGGACAAACCATGCATTCAGCACTTGGCAGGGCTGGCACCGCTGCACAGCAAAGGATGCTTTGTACTCCAACAGCAGGCTTACTGGTGGAGATCATCTAAGTTTGCCCTTCTAAAGAAAGGGAAAGGCCTGCACTGGACATCAGATGGCAATTCTCAGACAGCTGCTAATTTGTTACTATTGTTATTTCAGTGAAATCAGACACTAACTAAGAGGAGAACCCTTATTCATACACCTGCTGTCCACACCACAGACCATTAGAACTCATGTAAAAAAGAAAATCAGTGGCTAATAGAATCCATTATGCTGAGTAAGCAAAAAAAAGTTGTATGACAAGATAAACGTCACAGGAGAAAAATTACTTCAGAAAGACTGAGGATCAAAGTAGAGCCTTCTATATAAAAAAGGAAAATAACAGTTTAATATTCTTTCCCTAGAAGTTGCAGCTCAGTTAAAAAGCCTGGACTTGCACAAAGAATTCCAGTGCCCACAATGGTAGGCAGCTGCTGTTGCCACAGAGCTGAAGGCATGGGTTGTGTGACACAATCCCCACCAGGAACTTGAAGCTGAATCATGGCAGGGTAACTGAGGTTGTAATTTTTAAGCAAATGTGGAGAATTCTGTGTGTAGTTACACAAAGGGAGAAAGAGCTAATCTGAGACACCAGTCAGCCCTTTCACAACAGCTCTGTGTGCTGCTTTGTTACCCAGGTCACCTCAGAAGAACTGTGCCACATCCTCACCACAGCCTTGCTAGCACAAGACAACTCTTGTGTCTGTTCCAATGGCATGCAAGTGACTTACCTTGGCAGCATCGTTCTCTGGAGGCCAGTGTGTCCAAAGTCAGACCCCTGGAGCAGCACACCAACAGTCCTGCCTGCCTTTGCACAGGAGTTGAGCACACATCAACCTCCGAACTGCCCACATGAAACACTCCTGCGTGCCACTTCTCCTGCAGCAAGCCCAATGCTCCTGTTGCATGTCTTTGTCACAAGCCTGTACCCCTTGATGGGAAAAAAAAACAAAACACAACCAGCTTTTGGTGGTAGAGAAAGAGACCAAATCTCTTAGAAATCATGAGGCCCATCTTCACTATCATCAAGTCAACTCCTCTTCCCACTAAGCACCAATTCAGACAAAGTCTGTGTAGAGGCAGAGTCATCTCTCAGGAAGGCAAAGTTCTGAGCTGCTCAGAGCTCTGAATGACTTCAAAGCATCGAAATGGAGGATGGGCTGGGAGATCAGAGTGAGATGGCATTATGACCCTCTTTAAAAACAGATTTCCAAGGAGAGAGAGCAGATATTTTACACCGGAGAGACTGATGGTGCAGGCAAAATGCTCTTCTTGGGAGAGGAGCCAAATGCAGCAATGGTGACCACATGGATGGAAAGAACCAACCCAACCCCAGAGCAAAGACAAGGCACAAGCACATTCTGTTTAAATAACAACTTTATTGTAGCTTGATGTGCTGAAACGCAAAAATATTTTCAGCAACAAGGTACAAAAAGTATTTCACCATTAACATCAGCTGATAAAAAAAGGCTGGATGGTCAGATACAACTGTTTACATATTTGAATTCTCTCCATCACTTCCACCCCAAAACATGTCTAATTCATTTCACTGGTTTAAATTCTAAAATAGGACTCAGTGATCTGAAGCCTTCTAAAACCAGGTTGCAAACACGGTGAAGTTCCTTACCAAACCCTTGAGACAGTGAACTCCCTCGACAGACACAGTCCATTTACTGTAGGCAGAAACCAGGTTGTGAGACTAAGTCAGGGTCTTCCCAGCTCAGGAGCTACACATGCTAACGTCAGACAAGGGGCAGTTCACCTTCCATTTCTCAATTAAAAAAAAAAAAAAATATCCAATTGAGTTTAGGACTTCTGATCCACTGCAGGATTCGACAAAACTCAGCGTTTCAGCAGGCAATGGCTCACATTTGCAATCCACTGCCTCGTGAAACAGTTTCCAATGTTGCACATTGTTTTGCTCTCTCAGGGGAGAAGCCTTGCCATGAGGATTTAAAAGGAACAATCTTCATGTAGGTCTCCTACTCGCCTCCTGTGCAAAGGTGAATTTTGTACTAAACACAGTGTTTAGAAAAACACCCGTCTAGAGCCAGGTATGAAACTACTTGTGTGCCCATGCCCATCACGTGTTGATATGTGCTCACCTAGCGACAGCCAAGATTCCCACACAATGTACACCACCACTCAGCTTCCAGCCTGAATGCTCCACTTAGTCATCGTGCACGATCTCAGTGAAACCCAGTTTGGGAAGCAAAACCCAACATGCAGAATTGGAATACTGAACTTTCCCATGTCAAGTGTGTGTCAAAGAGCATTCTTCTCTACCCTTGGAGACTGTGCACGCTGTTACAGCAGCCCTTCGCCACGAGCGTTTCCTGGAAGGCACAATGTGTTCGTATTTCTGCATGCAGTAAATGGACTAGGAAATACAGATCCTTTAGTGAAGTGTCTTCCACCCAAAGCATCTCCTTAGGAGAGGCTCAAATGGAGAAAAAAATATTATATAGGATACACAATAGCATTTTAACAGCAAATTGAGTCCTTGATTTTAGAAAGTCATTCCTGACAAAAACATCACACAGTCATACACACACACACGCACACAGGACACATGCAGGGCTCTCCCCAGAAAGGTATGCAAGCAGTGGTTCACATCTATCTGAGGGAGTAGTGTTGGCAAGCCAAAACATGGCACCTTCATACGTTATATTCCTAATCTGGATAGAAAACTAAGAAAAAATCCTCTAAGATTTCAGCCTGAAACAACTGTCCGTTGTATCAGATAGAAGACTTATCTGCTGCACTTTGAACTGACAACTGAGGCTTTGAAGGGCAGGCTCTTGATGTGGGGAATAAAGCCCAGCTACTGCACTCAAAGGAGAAGGTTGTAATTCCTTCCCAGCTATCCCATTACAGTGAGAACACGGCATATAGTTCATTAAAGAGGTGGGTAATTAGTGCATTCACTTAAGAATACAGCAACTGGTCTACCTATTTCTTAAGAGCTGACAAAATTTGGAAACAAAGATAATAAATAATCCCAGATCTGCACAGACAGTTCTCATGGCAGCTTTGTTTTCTGTCTACGTGTGGTACAGTGCCTGCCTGGAGAAATGGACACTAGGATGTAGAGAACATTACAGCACAGTGTCTGACAGTTTTTGGTGCAAAATGTGTAGGAAGCTTCTAAAAACCCAAGGTTTTCATAAACGTCCTTAGCTTTTCATTTGATTCCTGTACATTGTTACTGTAGAAGCAACTGAACTGGACAATCACTACAACATGAAATACTCAAGTCACTTTGCACATCAGAGCTGCAAGTTTTCCCAGTGATGAGCATGACAAGAGACGGTCCTAATGCATTACACAGTGCAGCAAACACACCACTGTTTGTTGGGAAGGATGCTCACGAGACCTCGCTTTAGATAAATAGCTAAGAACTGATCGAAGGCTCTCTGTAACTAGCTCACTTGCTGGCTTATGTACTAGTAGTGAAGTTTCCAATTTTACACTCGACCCATCATAAAGATTTAGTTGGAAGGCAAGAAGAATATGCACATTTAAAGGTTATTTTCTTCTTCAGAACTGGACCAGGCATTTCTCCCAGCTTCCCTTTGCTCATGGTTTCCCAGATGCCAAAGTGCAAAACTATACCTTCCTCTAAAAATTTCATCCAGAGTAATTTGTATGGATCTTAATGGCATGAGGATGGAGACAGATTTTCAGATCATAAACCATCTGAAACTCTTCCTCTCTCCTCCCTGCACAACCTGATTCTTAACAGGCAAACTAAAACCCTACTGCAAGTGTTTCTAAATTAGGTGAGATCTCTTCCCACTCCCCAAGACACAACTGTAGCATATTGTCACTGTCACAGTAAACTCAATGCAGGAAACATTTAGAGTGTGTACTACTGCAGACTTGCCCTCCCAGTTGTAAACAACCCTATCAAACACTGAGGATGCTGGTATTAAAGCTAAGGTTCATACAATAAAGAACTGGCCCATGACAAGCAGTTTACAGAGGTTTCATCCCCTTCACATTATGCAGAATTTCCACACCATCCACAATGTCAACACAAGGACTGAAATGCAAGGCTGAGCAAGCCTCTGCCTGCAAATGCCATCTGAAGATTCCTCCAAGATGCACATGTAACCCCCTTAGGTGCTAACAGAAGCTGTGCACAGACACCAAGATGGGAAGAATCCCTTCACAATTTCAGCATTCCCACACCTTTGTTGAACAAGCAAAAACCTTCTGTTACTGGAATAGGGAAGCTTGCAAGAGGCACCTTGGACCAAGCCATAACAAGACATGCCTTTCTTCGCTCACAAAACTAAATCCCATGTGGCTGTGGGCATTTGGAAATGTATCTAAAAAGTTAAGCCACAATCACCTGTACCTCATTAATTCATCAAAAGCAAAATAGATCTGTACCACGCAACATACAAAAGTTACATGTTGAAAGTGCATATTCGGAATCTGTTTGGCCCATTTCTTCAATTTACATTTGGTCATTCTCTGCATCCTCTGCTTCTCTAGGCAACAGCACCCGGGGACAGTTCTTTGTTTCCACATCGAATACTGTTCTGTCTTCACAGTGAACTCCTTGCCTCCTGCAGCTCTGCATTAAATGTAAACTAAGGATGGACCGTCAAGAAACATGAGCACGAGGTTTATTCTGTGTTTCATTTCACCGTCTGGACAGCTTGGACACACACACACACAATAAGCATTACAAACTGTAATGAAAATACATTTTTGGGCCAAACCATTGCATATTTGCCCCCACAATGAAAAATAAATTATGTTCAAAGCAGTATATTGCCATAAATAGCCTGTGGGCGTTCATTGGAGGTAAACAGGCTCTCCCTGTATTTAGCACTTGTCTGGGCTATGCGACGTGCCTCTGGCTCAAGTGCTCAGATGAGAGGCCAGTTAGAACCTTCCAGTTAGCACAGGACTAAACTATACTTTTTTTTTTTTTCTTCTGAAAATAATGGAAGATCCCTTTCAAAAATTAAATCTTCAGTTATCAACTTTACTGCATTATGGAGCTAGTGCAATCCTGCAGAGCCCAGTCAAAAAGACAAGGCACATAAAAAAAAAAAAAAACCAAGATACATTAGACTATATGGACTAGAGAGTCATTGGAGATAATTTAAGGCCTTTCAGTGAATTAGAGTAATCAGTCTAATTTAAAGCTGAGGATTAAACCATAAATTATCCATCTGAAAAGCAAACAATAGGCTTTTTCAGCTTCTGTTCTGTGGACAAGGATAACAAAAACTCTTGTTATGGTTTGTGAGAACACCTCTGGCCACGGAGGAGCAGAGTCCGTTTGGTTTCTCTACAGTTCATGGATGATTTCAGGACTGTTTTAGCCGTTTGCGTGGAATGCCAAACTGTGGACACTGTGCAGATGCTAGTGCGCGAAAGGCCTCTGCTACTAAGTGAGGGTGGGAGTGGATCATGGCCTTCCAGCCCGCTGTTTCCATTATGTCTGTTGCTTGGCTGAAAACAGAAGCATTGAGAACAGTCACCCAGTTTTACAGGACAAAGGCACCCATGTGCAGCGGGGAGCAGCGAGCCAGGCGGAAGGGCTGCAGAGGAGCACTGAGTGTTACAACAGCCTTCACGAGTGCCAGCGAGGCTGCCGTTGCGAAAACCTGCAGCTTGGGTATGGACATGCCACTGCACATAGGACACGGGGCGCTTACTCTGCTCTACTTGCTATCAGCCAGACTCAGCTAGAAAACCGCGTCCAACACTAGGCACTGCGGTAAGACAACCACCATGAAACTGCTCAGGAGAAACAAGAGGAAAACTAGAAGAAAATGAGATCTAGTGCAGAGACAAAGAGCAAGCAAGGACATGGTAACTGCATTATACAGAAGGCCATGCTTAGGCTGGGGAGAGACAAGGGTGACAAGGTCAATCGGCTGAAACTGCAGCAAAAATGCTGTGGTTCCTACACTGGAGAAAGCCGTGAAGGCAGGCAGCTGGCTGAGCCCCTCGCTGGGACCTCTCAGGCATGCTGCACTGCCACCGAAGCTTTGCTTTCTTCATCGCAAGATCGCTCACGATGGCTTTCACTGGCCACTTTGTTTTTAAGAGAAGCAGCAATGGACTTCAGCATTATTCACACTGACATCCAGGAGATTAAAAACCTATGTATTTACTCAATATATACATTTACAGTTTTTCTGAAATAGCACAGAAGAAAAGCCTAAAGTTTCCTCTGCACATGAAGGTTACCCTGGCTGCGGTGCACGCCACACTGACACTGATTTGTAATGTGGAACCAACAGCTTATGCAGCCATCTCAGGTTTCCATTGCTCTGTATTTTCAAAAGCCTTTCATGAGTACCTTCTTATTGCTTCAAGAACACCACCAGGCATAAAGCCCCAGCAGCTGACCTCTACTCTGTACAAGCTCTGAACAACCTTCTGAAGATTGCTAATGCAAGCCTTTAATCTTCTGCTGCCAGTCAGTAAAGGCAAGTGCCTCAAGAAACAATATCAAAGTTCAGGCTCCTTGGTGCCCAGTAAAGGAAGCCAGGTCCTCTCACATTATTTCCCTGACTTCCTGTAGGTGCTTTAGCTGAAGCAGGAATGACCAGCACCTTCACTAGCAATTATCCAAGAACTAAGTCAGCTCAGCAAGGTCCAAATCAGAGCCTGAACACATCAGCTACTTTACACAATTACGTATTCTGACTTCTTTTCTACTGGGATTTTACTACTTACCTTCTATCACCCCCTTCCTTTTCCAAATCATGCTCAATCATTTGGCCTGTGAAGATTGGTTTTGGTTTTTGTTTTGTTTTATTAAATAAAAGCATTCTAACTTTAAAGCAAATGGTACCATTTTAAATTCTCTGAGGATTCTGACAGTAAGCAGGAAGTGCTCTGCTGTCCTCTTACTGTTTCAGTCCACCACCACTGGCTACTCTGAAGCTGGCTGTCTTCTATTCCATGGTTCACTTGAGCTGTTCTAAATATACACTGCAATCAGTCCTACAGCCCAAGCCACATACTCTCAACCTATTCCCAATGCAGGCAAAAGCACTTATGAATCAAGCAGTTCAGAGGAACCTGACTGACTAGTTGTGTGGCCTCTACAGTACTAGCGTTGGCATGTGGGAAGGTGCACAAACATGTTGCCAAAGGCAAAAAGAGCAACTGTTCTCCCTGCTTTGGAGATACTGCAGGCTCAGACGGACCTAAACATGTCTTGTCACTCCTCCAGGCTCAAACCTGGCTACTCAAGAGAATGGTTTCCTTTCTGTAAGCTACTGCCACCATCTCACAGCACTGACACATCTCTGGGAGAGGAACGAAAACCAGCTATTGTTACCATCTCACAACTATCATTTAAAGGGTGACAGTCATTAACAGGGGTAGCACCTTGCTGAATGCCACTTTACTTACAGTCACTGACTGGCCTCAGTAGTGTGGAAATGAAGCAAGAGGTCTTAAGGTCTCCAGGCTACTTAGCAGTGTTTGTACAGAGGCAGGGGAGGCAGGGGAACTTACTTGCTATTCCAGTTTTTCCCATCTTTACACCCAAGTTGTCTAAGAACACTGCACCTGTAAGAGAGAGCTGTGATAATATTGAAAAGGTACACAGAGCATGAACACAAGTACATTTAGAGTCTCATAAGCAGTACTTGCCTGTTAATAAAGTCTATTGCTTGTGCTTTTAGCTGTTCAGCGCTGTGCAAATCTGCGAGGATAAGAATGTCAGCAACATTTTCTACCGACAGGTTACTACAGAGTGCTTCCTCACACATCACCTTCAGCCGTTCCAGTGCATACTGATGAGAGAAAAAACTGCACTAATCATTCTCCAAACTCATTCTTTCCACCCTTATTCTCTATGCTCCTAAGACAGTTCCAGTCATGACAATGCTTGGTGCTTCCCAAGTTTAACATCAAGCCGCTTCCAAACAGGTAATTCAACATTTGATATACTGCATTGAAGGCTCCTCCAATGACAAGACTTGCATTAGGTGTGACAGAAACTGATCATCAAATGCTTTACTGGAAGAATTTATTAACAACTACTCAGTCAGAAGTTTTCATTTTCCTCCCGTTTGATAACATAGGAAGAGCAGGGAACAGATGTTATCAAAATCATCATTAGACAGGTGTATATCTCAAAGTGAGAGGCAAAAAGTTAGAAAATTGAAAGTTTCATGACACTGTCCAAGGGAAAATACATTAGCTTCTCTGCGATTAGCTTGCTCCAGATTCAGCCCTATCCCACCTATGAATTTCTTATTTTCTTCCATACCTTCAACAGAGTCTACTGGAAAAGATATGTCAAATAATTGCACTGCCATGCTGCATTCTGCATTAATAAACTGCCTCTTTGGAGCATGCTTTCCAAAGCTTTCAAATAGCTTTCATTCGGTTCTATACGTTTCTACTGAGATCTTGCCCATCCCATTTAGTTTAGCACCCATCAGACAGTTTTCAAGTCAGACATGGGATATATTATAGAGTAGTTTGGGTTGGAAGGGACCTCCAAAGGTCATCTAGTCCACCATGCCACTCACACAGTTGTGTTAGCAACTGCTCTATGCAACAGAGAAATGCCACTTAAGAAAAGTGAAGTTATTGGGCTAACGTCCGCGTTTCTAGACCTGTGCAGTTTTACTTCCATTGTGTTACTACAGTACTCTGTTCAGAGTCCTTCAATATCAATTGTAAGAAAATCTGTACCTACCAGGTCATCCAGCAGTGGAATGATTTTTGGTTAATATGCAGAGCATTCATTTTTAGATTATTTCACAGTAAGAAGGAACAGTCGAAAGTTTCTAGTAGTTCTCAACTGTCACCAAAAGCTATAGGGACCCCCTAGCTCACTGGCTTTATTTCCTGGTTTTGTAGAACTGTACATTATACCATTCTCCACACATACCAATTACACCCTGTACCAAGGCCAACATTCACTAAATGCTGCTTGGTTGTACTCAAACTTGACAAAACACAATCAGCTTTGGAAGAGGACATGCTGGCAACAAGAGGCAAAAAGAACAGTGATAAGTCACTAAAGTCAGGGCAGTGCCTGAAAAGGCAAAGAGATTAGAAAAAAAAAACCAACAAACAAAAGAACAGTTGAAGTTGCTAGGAAAAAAAAAAAATCATAACCATTTCTTGCAGCTAACTACTGGGATGGCTTGCATTGGGACCGACTATGAGAAGAGGCAGTGCTCACTCCTCATGTTCCACTACTAACTCTGAAATGACAAAAAGCAGTACAGGACCACGCCATATTCTCTACTGAGAGTGAAAGAGTTCCAGATTACACACACTGGACTATTTCCTGGACTCTAAACTGCTTATGACTCCTCAAGGAGAAACAACTGTGTGCCCTCTGAGGATTACTAACTCAAATTTCAACCCGAGCTGTAAAGCAGTGAAGAAAACTCTAGGTATTGGGTCAAGTTTTTTAAAAGAGTTCACACCCTGCAAACTTTTGATATGATAGGGAACAATCTCCCTTTAATTGTTGTGCTGTTTCAAGTCTCATCTCAACAAGTAGAAAAACTACTTCAGATAGTGACAACTGAAAGAGCAGACAACATCCCAGTATAGAAGAGATACTCTGTATACAGGGCAGAGAAAAAGATGGAAGTTTTGCAGTAGCAGTACTCCAGGGGGCACAGTTAGTTCCAACACTTGTATACACCCTCCTCACCAAAGATCTAGGATGCACTTTATTCAAGTCCCATTTTCCAAATTGTATTAATGGTCTCCTATTTCTAAGAAGAATTTGGATAATAAATGTAGTATCTGAAGTGCTTCTAGTCAAGAAAGATGCATCAACCTTCCACTGCTAGGATAAAGTCTATTCTTTTCCATCTCTCTCCATTTCTGACAAGATTCATGAAGATATTCAAACTATAAAACTTTTTTTTTTTTAGAACATTCCACACACAAACATCCAGTTTGAGAACCAAGAAGTCAGTTACTTACTTTGTCTGCAGCTGCCAACAAATTGTCAGCCATGCTTTCAAGGTTTGGTGCTTTTCCTGTGTAAATGAATCTCATCATTTCTTTAAAAACTTCAGGGTCTACATCGTTAATTTCTACACGATTCTGGTAAAAGAAGAAGAATCAGTAATCACTTTGTAGCAAACATATCAAATATCATCTGCATGCACACTACAAGTTTTCACTTGCCATTTTTCATACAAAATCCTCACAAATTTAAGTTAAAATTCCTTTAATTATTAAAAATCAGTAGTTCTTACAGCTGGATAGAAATTAGTCCGGAAAACTTTGGGAGTAAAAAGCAATTGCGACTCTGGACTTTATTGTATAGGCTGCACATAAAAAAAGCCAAGGCATGACTTCAGGAATATTTCCAAGTGCTGCAGAATTTCTAACCCAATGATGATGTGTTGGCATCATCAGAAGTTGGAGGAGCAGATAGAACCGAGTGAGCCATTTCAGGCTCAGCTTTAGAGTTAACACAACTTTCGTTTTGTTCCCACAATCCAAAGAGCAAAGCAAGCAGCACCTCTAACTGACATCACCCAGCTGGAAACAGTCCCAGAGAAACAGGTGCTGCTTGCCTGACCCCATCTGCTAATGGCATTCCCTATGTACAACCAGGGAAGGAGGAAACGATGTCAAGGATGGCAGAGCAAGCACCAGGCTCCCAAGTGCATAAAGAAAAACCACCACGGGCTGTCAGCACACGATGTGCACCTGCTCTGCTTTCCTACCCACTGACCCACACACAGCATGAACAAGTAGAGCTGCACTGGAGATTCACTGCTAACAGAAGTGAACTGTGTCCAGTTCTGGGCCCCTCAATTTAAGAAGGACATTGAGGTACTTGAATGTGTCCAGAGAAGGGCAACGAGGCTGGTGAGAGGCCTTGAGCACAAGCCCTGAGGAAGCTGGGATTGTTTAGCCTGGTGAAGAGGAGGGTAAGCGGAGACCTTATCGCTGTCTACGACTACCTGAAGGGTGCTTTCTTCTCTCAGGCAACCAGCACCAGAACAAGAGGACACAGTCTCAAGCTGCGCCAGGGGATGTTTAGGCTCAAGGTGAGGAGAAAGTTCTTCACTGAGAGAGTCATTCCCCACTGGAATGGGCTGCCCAGGGAGGTGGAAGAGTCACCGTCCCTGGAGGTGTTCAAGGCGGGTTTGGACGTGGCACTTGGTGCCATGGTCTAGTCTCGAGGTCTGTGGGAATGGGTTGGACTTGATGATCTTTGAGGTCTCTTCCAACCCTGGTGATACTGTGTGAAACAGGCCTGATGGGGCACACCACTGAAGCTGTGCCATGCCTCGCTTTCCTTCAGCCCACAAATCCCAATGAAATGCTTCCAACACTCCTGTCTATGAAAGTTTGCAGATTGGAGAAGTGCAGGCAAGAAAAATGCCATGTTTGTGCAGCTCAGTTGTACTACAGCACCACATCCATCTGGTGTGTTTGTTCAGATGAGCATCATCCTTGCAGCCCCCAAGACTAAGTGATGATCATCTGTTACAGTCCCTCAGCAAGCTGACCAGTTTCCTGCCTTTTCATGAATTCTGCCTGTAACCAACCAAGTTTAGATGTTCTTTTCATGAAAGACACAAACTCCTTTCTGTGGAAGAAGCCACATCTCTCGGTGCTGATCCATCCAAAACACACAGGACAAGTGCCTGCAGAAGTTCGGAATGAAAAGTAGCCCTCCACTGTCTCCAGGATTAATCTGAGTCATACCTCATCTCTTGTTTGTGTCCTAGCTACCATAAAAAGTGTTTCCACACACTATAGAAAAACCTTGGTGAAGTCAGTCAGCTTCTCTGAATGTATTGACTACAGCAAAAAAGGGGCAGAAAGATGACCAGGTCAGTTACAACAGCTTGAAAACCAAATGGATCTAAGGCAGATAGATCCTCCAGAACCTCTCCAATCAGCCCTGCCTGCTCTTTCTATACCAAGGAACTCCAGTAGAGTTAACCAGGGTGGCACTCTGGAGAAGTGCCTCCTCCACTCCCACATCACCATGCAGAACTTCCTGCCCTCAGCCTGCAACACAGAGTTTTCAGCAACTCTTCCCTTTTTCGCAAGGTGCAAAGCTTCCAGCATGGCTTACCTTTTTGCTTTCTTCCATTTCATGTTCAAACATTGCATTAAAAACTGGCGACCGTGCTGCAGCAAGAGAAGTAAATGTTCAATATCATAAAATCTTAAAACATTAAGCAATTTTAATTCCGAAATAGTAACAATACAAAAGTAGAAAGTACCTGCAAGGACAGATTTATGAGCTTTGAATTCTTGTCCTCCTACATAAAAACTGCAATCTGTAAATCTTGTTGTTTCCCAGAGATTCCCTAAATCTTCTGCTAGTCGACATTCAGGTACCTTCAAAGTGTTTGTATTAGACTGTCCTGATATATTTACTGAGTCTTGGACCACGCTTACCTAACAGAAAATCACAGCAAGACAACTCCTTCATAACTGAACGCCAACAATAATCAAGTTACAGCACCTATGGCTACAAGTTCAGCAACTGCAAAGTAAAAACAACAGCAATGTTCCCAGCATTAGGCCAGAAGCATAAACTACTGCTTTATAGCAACATAACACAAAGAGAGTTTTACTTAGAGACTATAGCATTGTGCATTCATCCAAGCAAAACAAGACAAAAAGATCACAGCAGCACACATCAACTTACAGAAACAGCAAAGCAAGAGACAGATACGGTTCTTGGGATACCCACAGGATCAAAAAGTAGAAGTTGGCACCATTGTAGCTATTCTAACAGTTCATTCTTTATGTTTTTAAGTAAAATATATACAGTATCAAAATCTAAACACTTCAGCAGCATCACAAGGTCACAGAAGGGTTTCATAAGCATAATCCATGGAAATTTTGAATAGTATGGCAGTCCTAACCTGCAAGGTCATAACCCAAACTAAGCACGATTAACAGAGTTCCTTCATTATTTCATTTTACTGCATCCAGCTGAGGCAGGAGTCATGAGTGACTGTTCCCAACAAGGCCAAAAGCCATTATTTTAGATGTACAAGTCAATGAATAGAAAATGTAGCAGGTAAGCAATTTCAGTCATTAAATGCATGCTGACATCATGGAAATTTTGTACACAACTAGTTAAGAACACTGTGGAAGATGAGCATCTGAAACAGATTATCTACTACATCCTTTTAATCAGTATTTCTGGAAAACAGAAGGGCTCAGCAGGTTTTACTTCTGTTGTCTGAGAGCACATTCTCAAGAATAAACCATACTGTAAGATTTTGATCACTGCATCTCCCAAACATGGAAAATTGGGATTTCATAGTAAGAGAAAATCCTGATACTGTTAAGATCAGTGCTGTGTTGGATTTCCAGAGGCACAGCATCTGGAATAAATCTGGCATAAAGCAAATATAGTACAGCTAAGCTCCACAAAAAGTCGGAGCTACTGCAAACCAAACTCCAGATCAGAAGAGGAAGATGATCCAATTACAACAGCAGTTTGGGGATTTGAATCATTGCCTAATTCCCTGTTTCATCCCATACCCCTCTGTGATTATAAGAAATTCTTCCACCTTTTAAAGGAGGGAGGAGAGGGGAAATCCCCCAAAGCCCTGCAAAGTTCACTTTCACAGTAAACCCATACATTTACTACACGGAACAGATCCAGAGAGCTCTGGTATACTCTACTTCAGTTTTCCCTCACAGCCTGATTTCAGACAGACACACACACGGAGTTTTAGCTGAACAAAGCCAGCCTTCTGCTGCCAAAAGAGACTTTTGCGTCTCCAGAGTTTTGACTCAAAGGTCATGGTCTGAGCTGAGCAGTGCCCAGGAAGGCAATCTAGATGTTGTTTGTGTACTTAAACTGATCTCTAATGTTCCAAACTTCTATTTTGGAATGGTTTCCAAGATATATTGATAGTTGTGCAACACAAAAATGATGGTTCCTAGCAAACTGCTATGACAGAACTGAAGCAAAGTTTTAATTCTAGTGTCCTGAGTGGTTTGGCATGAATTGTCTGGAGCTGAGAAAAACTTGTAAAGATTCTAAGAACAAACACTTACAGGAGCCTGAGATTCCATATCCGACTTGTCCAGATGGCACGCTCGTGATCCAGTGAATTCTCTTACATTTATTTACATCAAGCTGAAATCCAACCAAGTTATTCCCACGTAACTACTGAAAACTCATCTTAGGCCAAATCTGGTTTATGATTGATTCAGCACCTGATACAAATCGTTACTTCAGGGCCCTTAAGAAAAGCCCTTCCAAGACCAAAGGCGTATCTTCACTACAAGGTGCTAGAACTGCTGTCAGAGTAGTGATGCAGTCAGGATTTCCAGGTACTCAAGTTCTGCTTTACTTCTCAGAGAGCTAGCCAGCAGTTAGTCATACAGCTTTTGCACAGCATGCATACTTCCAGTGCAAGGGTGCTATTTCCATTTTATACCCTTGTGTCTGAGGGCACATAAAAGTGTATAACCTAGGACTGGACTAAGTTCTCTGTGTGGTGACAATTACCATGGATAATCTGCACTGTTTTCTTGGTTCCCAACCTGCAAAGCTCTAACAGCAAAGATATTCCAGGCTATTCACAACCTATGCCAGGTAAGAGACTCATGAAAGCACTCCCTAGGAACCCCCCTGCAGATAATATGCTATTCTATCAGCAAATGGAAGTACCTGCAAGGGCTTTGGTAGTTTCGGACTACACAGAAAGCAAGAACTGAACAGGGGAGATCACTTTGCTTAAAAGAACACAATTATCAAGCTGTATTATATTAACAGGTCACCAGTCAGCAGCAGCACTCGACCTTGTCAAGTACCTAACTAAACAACCCTGCAGTTTCCAGGACACATGTAGCTGATCTCAGGAAGATCCAGCAACAGTGAGAATTCCTTTGCTGCCAAGAAAGGCCATATAATCCTTTTGCAGCCTAATAGGGAGAAAAAAAGAGCCAACCAGCAGTGGGGACTCAGCGACCTTTACCAAATAAGTGCCATATCTGCTCAGTTTTATCAAGCCAAGGAGCAGTAAGTCAGGTGTGGCAAACAAATGACAGCTTACAGCTAAGTTTTAAAAGGATATAAACTTCAGACTTGTCTATAGAACCAAGTCCTTCAAACAACACCTGTTATTTCTAACAACAGCTGAAGAGCTGGAACCCCTCATCAGAATAAGCAAACGTTACAATTATTTGGATTTGCAGTCTTCTCCCTTTAGCCTGAAACAAGCCAGATTTTAACACACTCACTGTGCACGAGGAGGTGTTGTACTTCCTGTACCATCAACCATCAGGATAGTTCAAACACTTCAAAGGCCACTCACATTAAAATGCTGACAAGATTTGTAAGAAAACACAGCCGCATCTAAAGAGTAGCATTAAATTTTAAATAACATTTCTTTTTGGAAAATTCAGTATTTGTTCAGTTCATTTTTTTAAAACAAACTTTATCTCTAAAATTAGCTAATGACCTATTTCCAAAACCAAACACTATTTTTAAAGGGCTGTTTGTTCACATCAAAGCACTCATTATGAAGAAAACTTAAAATAAGAAAATATTCACAAGCATCTTTAGAGAACCATAAAAGCACTTGTTACATCTGCTTTTATCACCTAAATAATTGCATTCATAACAAATTTATCAAGCAGTTAATTTAACTTGTCTAAGTGAAAATAAGATGCACTGTATTTGCAATACCCAGAGTCTCAGGGGCCACATTTCAATTATTCTTCCTAGGCAGTATAATGACATAATTAAATTGTAATTTTGCCAAGACAATTTTGCACATTTCCTGTAAAAACACAGATCAAAGGAAACTTATTAGCAGTTAGAGAATCTATCATCCTCCTAAGTCACTAATCACTTTATGGCAGCAAGGATACCCAGCCAATGTATATTTAAAGCACACTGCACTGACACTGCAGATTCCTGTAGTTTCCTATTGTGGCACCCAGTAAGAGTTGCACTGAACTTTAATGACAATTTAGTTTACCCAAATCACCGATTTTATAGCACGCCATGAAGTCAAAGGTGCACCACAGCTCTTGGTACCAATTCTCAGCATTAAGCAGTCTTACAAGATGCCTCCATTTGTTCAGAAAACAAAATGTGACAACTGCAATAAAGACGAATCACTCCCTTTGCCATAAAGACCTGTTCGGTGGTTAAAGCCATCAGTTTATTACAGGAATATAGATCCTGACAGTTAGGTTGTTTTTTTATGACACAAACCAGCAGGCTGACATTTCCTTTTGCTTAGTCAGTGAAAATCAATCCTCTTAATTCCACATACAATTTCTTTAAATAAAAGTGACCTGGTTAAAACAGCATTTCTCCAGGCACCTTTTACACAAATAAGTCTGCAGCTGATTCTATAGTAACCCTGGCAGATTCATGGAGAAGACCAATAGTTTACAATCCAGACAGGTTACCCTTCAGTACACACACATTAAAAGAGACAACAAAATGCAATGCAGACACAGCAGGTAAACGTGCATTTGATTGTATTTATAGTTTTCAACCAACAAATTTTATAGAATGCTACTGTTTATTGTTTATAAACCTCTGTTTATTAGAGCAGAAACCATTTTATTTAAGAGTTTACCAGTTAAAAACCTCTACTCACCTCACAAAATAATGTAAGCTTGTCATCTGGGAGAAGGCCATTAGCTTCATCCAGTAAAAAGTCTCTGCGGATGAACTTCTTGAAGCCCCAGTCCTTGCCTTGCACGAATCGGTACGCTCTTTGGCTCTCTGGTGGGAACAGCCATGCACAAGCAGAGCACAGTCAGTGAACACACCAACAACCAACATCACCCACATTCCACACAAAGGCCAGGTGTTCACGCAACAACGGATCCAGGCAGCACCTTGCATCCTGATGCAAACAACTGATACGACTCCGTAGAGCGAAAGCTGCAACGCAGCCCATCCTTAGATGGCATCGCAGGCACCATCCAGCAAGAGCAGAGGTTTTCAGTTAATGTTTAAGAATGACAACGAGTCAAAACAGAAACTGCTCACAGCAAAGTACCATCACAATGGATTTGTCATCACACATGCATCCTGACAACACTTGTGCAGTAGCCATCCGTTTTGGTTTGCCCCTGAAATGGGAAATCTTGTTTCATGGGTTGAAATTTTGAAACAGTGAAAACTTGAACAAAGCAAAGAGAGAGACAACAGCTTGCATCTAACAAACTGTTTTTTCAGCCACAATAAGCAGTTGTTTAATTCCCTTTTCAGGCATAGTTATGAGAATGCTTCTGTAATCCATCAGTTTTGCTGTGACCACACGACCCTTCCCCCCCCCCCAGTTCTAATGTCCACAGTCCAGCAAAGGGTTCCAGATACACTCTGAGTGTACACAGTGTAGTTCTGTAAGATTACTTCTTTTACATGACAAGCTTTCTGCAAGGCAGCCACTTGTTCCACAAACAGAACGTCAGGAAACGTCACCATTCTCTTTTTTATGGAACTAAAACACAGCCAAGGTCTATTTGGAGAGTGGTTTTGATTCTGTGTGTAGAATAAACCATATCCTGAATTACATTTAGAAAGCTCATTCAAAACTCTGCTGCAGAACAAACAGCAGAGGGGAAAAAAGCCTCAAGTTTAAGACAGAATTTTCTTTTCATACCAAAAAAGTTGAACAAGAAGCACATCACCATTTCATCTGCTGTATGGACAGACACTTAAGCCTTCTGGAGAGCAGTTCAGAAGTTTAGGTCACAAGGTTCTTATAAAGTACCTCATGACACCATCATTCCTTCTACAACATCCAAAATAAAGATATTAGGAATGCAGCCTTCTCTGCACTAGGTAACTTACTGAACAAACTTGCCCAGGTACCACAGCACAGGTGTTTTGAAACACACAGTTCTAATACACTGTCCCTACTGCCAACAGTTGGGAAATGATTCACAACAACTTTTCATCAGAGTTAGATCAAGCAAGAGGATGCTGTACAGCTTTTGCTTATTTTCTTTAATACAATGAAAAGCAACCCAGGAACTGATCAAATAGGTGGTGTCCCCATCCCTGTCCCCTGATCACACTCACATCTTCATACACACAAAAAAACCCTCATCCATGCAGAGCACAGCAGAAGAGGGAAGCGGGCTTTGAGGGTGACAAAAACATAGAATACCATCCATGCGTGATTTTAAGTCTCTATGCCAAAGAAGAAAAACTGCCATTTTAGACAATATTGTTTAGGATTTCTAGCATCTAGATTAGTGTTTTCACATTTTTATAAACTAGCCAAAAACTCACAACAAACCTCATGAAATGGAATGAAAAATAAAATCATACTTGAAAGAAATGTTCAAAAGTTTATCATCTACATTTGGCTCAATTCTTTATTCTGCAGATTTAGGTTTTACTCTTACCAGCAAGAACTAGTGTTAAAAATATGAAATTAAGTGCTCAGTGGCAATTTAGGTATGTGAAAAACAGAAAAATAAAGCAATGTGGAAGTGTAAATGTGTTTTTTGCCTTTCTAATAGTTTAAATGTTAATTCATTGCCTGTGCTATAGACAGTTTCACCACTTGAAGCAGCAGCCTGTGCATGAATTATCCATTTACAAAGGACATTTGAAGTCAGGCATCATTATGCTGTATAAATAAAAACACAGCCTCTCCAAAAGCAGATGGTAAATGGCTGGAAAGTCCAAGAAATAAGATTTCTGTTGGTAATTTCCCAAAATGAAAATATGTTCATAATTCCTGCAGTGCCAAATAGAGGGCAGCTACTCTGCAGAAACTAACACCACAGCTCCTCGTAGGACACTGAGGCTTCAGCACCACACGACTGCTTGTCTTGGCAAATAATCTTTGGGTGCTCAAAATCCCCCCATCACACATTGCACATACCTCTTGGGACTGCACTACAAAACAACCCCTCCTACCTTTCCTGGGCCACCAGCACAACTGAGTGCCTTCTCTGGGGCACCCAAAACTCACACACACAGCACAGCAAAGAAACCGAGGGGTGGGAATTTTGGTGCTGTTGCAGAGCTGTGGCCTCAGAGACACGGCAGGACTACTCTTGTGAGAGTGTGCTGCAGAGAACAGGTATAAGATCTTTGTGAAGGTCAGGCAAGCAAGGGCGATGGAGCTGACCTTTATGTGAGAACCACTAGAATTTAGCAGCTGGGGGACGTGGGATGGTTTAGTCTGGAAAGAAGGGGCTGAGGAGACACCTTCTGGCACTACAATTACTTGAAATGAGGTTGTAGTTTGGTGGGGGTTGATCTGTTCCCCTAAGTAACAAGTGATAGGATGAGAGGAAATGGTCCCAGGGAAATTAGAAAAACAAAATTAGAAGAAACTTCTTGACTGAAAAGGTTCTCCAACACTGGCACAGGCTCCCCAGGGAGCTGGTTGAATCCCCATCCCTGGAGGGGTTTCAAAGAGGCAGAGACATAGTGCTAAGGGATATGGTTTAGCTCCAGACTTGGTAGAGCTAGAGAATGGTTGGACTGGATCTTAGAGGTCTTTTCCAACCTGTGATGGTTTGAGCCACATCATCTATATCCCTACCCTGTCCTTACAGTGCTGGCTGAGATCTGTAACACTGGCGACAGGCTGGTGTAGGGTGGTGGGGGCTGAGCTAGCTCTCTCTCCAGTCTTCCCTGACATCCAAACAAGTCCTGCTGTCCTGTGCACATGTGAAGCTCTGCCCTGGGACAGGCAGTGAGGCAGCTGACACTGTGATCTGGGATCAGAGCAATGTTGTGCTCAGTGTCTACTCAAGATTTACTGAGCAGGAAGAAATATATGACTGGTGATTGGAGTCCTGGTGGATAACAAATTCACAAGAGCCAGCAGTGAACCCTTAAGGCAAAAAAAGGGCCAGGATTATCTAGCTAAACACCAGAACAGGTTGCTCAGACAAGTTGTGGAGTCTCCATTCTTGCATGACGTGTCCCAAGCAAACGGCTGGCTCCCGCTGACCCTGCTGGGGGGTTTGGACTAGACAGCTTGCAGAGGACTCTTGCAACCTCAACCATTCTGCAATCCCAAGCTAATTTCACTTTTTGACGTACACACTGAGGTTTCACTTAATTACCTGCACCAATTGACTACTGCGCTGTAAGTCTCTCAACCTAACAAATGTATGAGAGGGTAAGCTTTGCTCATACATGCTCCAGAGCCAAGAGGCTTGCAAGGATCAAAGCAACCAGCTCCATCAGTGGAAGACAAGAGAGTGAAACACACACTGACTTTCCTTCCCCAAAGCACAGCCACTAATTTTTAGATTCAAACTCAGTTTTGTGAACAGACTTTAAAGATTACACGTGGGTATAGCTATGTATGGAGAAAGTGACATGAACTTTGGGTGTGACTGCTGGAGAATTGTACTTTTCACCGAGGAATTCAGAACTTGCAACAAAACAGACCCTGTAAGACTTTATAAGTCCTGGAATAGAGTAGGGAAGAAAACCAGAAAGATTCCTCATGCACAGGTCTAACAGCACAAACGCAGTGTGGAGCAGCACTGAATTACACACTTCCATCAGAACTGCAGCTTGCTCAAAACAAGTGCTTCCAAAGAAGGTTGTGCTTGCAAGTTTGAAACTAAGAGCCACACATTTCCATATCCAGAAGGCAATTAAATCAAATCACCAATTATTTCAGTCTTCTAATTACTTGGGTACATGGCTCATGTTTTTGAATTGATTACAGTGTAAATCAGATGAAGTAGACCAAAACATTGTAAAGGAGTGTCTAAAAAGGCAATCATGTATGTTTAACCTAATTAATTATGGAAATCAAACACTCCCTTCCACACCAGCTAAAAACAAGCAAATGCACCACTACTAACCAAGTGAAAATCATGTGCTACTGAAGCCAAGTGACAAGAAGCTGGAGTGACAGCAGTTAGCAGTGCACTGTAATTTATACTGCTCAGGATAGAATTAACACAGCTCAGTGATCAGAAATGTGCAAAACATGTATAAGATTTTCAATTAAGTTTCTAAAACAATATTAGAAAAAGATTATTTTAAAGTTTACCTCTATTAATTTCTCTTCCCCACTGGGAAAAAAATTACAGCTGATTTTCTTTGGGGTGTTTTTATAAATCCATACACAGTACATTAAGATGCCCTTACCCATTGCTTTTGTTTCTTCTCTTTTAGCATTCAGCAGGGAAAATTTGAATTTTGCTCTCACTTCACTTTTTGGACAACTAACTAAAAGCAAATATAATGATAGGTAGTCTTTGCTTTCGTCATCTAATCCCTTTGGGTTCACTCTCAGGCACCTGAAAGAAATGCAAAAATCCACACTTTAAAATCATATCCAGAATAGATTCAGCACTCATTTAAGATACAACAATAGATGGTACTGAAAAAAATGTTTCCCTTATGGCTGTTGACACTTTGAAATGAGAACCAGTCCACACTTTTGAAGTAAGACTTCAAAAGCTACAAAGCTTCACAACTTTTGCGAGTGGAAAAAGCAAACAATAAGAAAACCAAAAACCACCAAACAAACCACAACCAAACAAGACCCCCAAGCAGTTGCCAGAATAAAGACCTTACCATTTCATTTTGTCATTTGGCCCTGATGAGAAGGTAGAACTCTTTAAAACTTCACCCATTTCTTCTCGGCAAAAACTGAAGTTACTAATGGTCCACATGTAGGAAAATTTTACCACTTTAACCTGAACAGAAGATGTAGAAAACATCAACCACATTTCAGTTGCATACTGAGCAGTAGATATGAGAACTACTTAGACTGTTAGTACTTATCAACAATTATAGGTTTTTTTCTTAAAAGTACGATTATGACTAGAAAACAAAGCCACTGGAATTTAGGTAGATTACCTGTGTGTAACACCAGCTTTCAGCCACAGGTCCACTGGACATCTCCCCAGGAGGAGGTGGGGTGGGAACCCTTGACATTGCCACTTATTGCAGGTTTATAGTATCAAGATAGCAATCCAAACTTCAGTAATTCTCCTAGAAAAAGCAATTCATATATTTTGTTCACCCTTTTTAAGTGTGAAAGAAAATAACCCATATTTTGCTGAGTTTCTGAAGTTACTGCTTCCTGAACAATGCACCTGCAAATTCAGCCTGGGGAGGATGGCTTTGCTCTGCAGCCCAGTTGTCACATGGTAGCACCAACGGCACTCTGAACCTGCAGCAGTCCTCAGGCAGTGCTTTACAAAAGCAGGTGCCTACACAGCACACAATACCACCAACAGCCTTATTTCAGCATTGCCTTTGCAAATTACATGCTGACCACTCCAGTCATTTTCTTCAGCATCCTCTCGTTTGGTCTGGAGAGCACCCAGGGCCTTGTGAGCACTCAGTTACTGGTATCCACACCTCAGTTGTTCACACAGGCATAAGCTACTTGGGAGCAAAATGGATTCCAACAACCCCAGGATTTCTCAAGGGAGGATAGAAATTAAAACTGCATTTAAAGCAGTATTCTCTTCACTTATCTTTCATGGTCATCTTGTACCTTTGATACCAACAGATTCCACTATAACTGCCACAGCTACATGGTGACTCCCTACCAAAGCACAAAGTTTAAGCCAACTCACCAGCAACAGCAAATAAAGCAGTTTTGTTATGGATCATCACGTAACAGAGCTCTTCAGCTTCTCAACTCTGTAAGGAATCAAGTCATATGCCTGAATTTCTCACACCTAGCCACCAACAGGTAACTGCTCAGATCCTTGCACCAGCCTTAGCACACAGCTAAGGGAAGGAGACAGGCCTGCAGAGAGTCGCTCTGGGTTACTGGCCTGACTCTCCTTTAGACAGGCTCCTGCCAGAAGCACAGCATCTCACTTAAGCAGCTCCATTAAGTTGCTCAGAAGAAGTGAAATGAACCCTGATCAAAACCAATGAAAGTCACACAGCACATTTTCTTAGTAGATAAAATTTCTTTAAAGGCATCCTGCTATCATGTAAGCAACATCAGAGGACTGCAATCTTCCTGCATCATCTGAACATTTCACCACATCAGATCTTTCACTTGTGACAGAGTAGCTTTAACTGTCTTACTCAAGAGATGTGACTGCACATAAATAACCAGGTCGGAACTCTTCCTTTAGGATTAGGCAACACACAGAAACAAGGTTTCATGCAAAGAGTGGCAAAAGGACGCTGCAAGACCACACACGGCTCAGTCATGATGTGAAGAGTGTCTCTGAATCACTAGAAGTCTCTGGGAATGCTTTCCCTCCTGCCTCACTCTCAATATCAATCAGCTCTTCTACATTAAGTCTGATGACATGGGAATTGCTCCGAATCAATGCACAAAACCTGGAAAACAACACTATTTGTCATTTTCTAGCTGGAGAAGCAGCAGATGCTATAGAAACCCATTAAGGGATCAGATAAGAGATCTACTATGACAAGATGAAAAAAATAAATCAGTGAATAGATTTCCTGCAATATATGGATTGAGACATTCCAGTGTAATCACAAAAACAATTCAACTGCCTCTCACAAGTGACTTTTCAAATAAAACTTCTTTATGACAATGTTCAGTAATTAATTAGCACTTGAAAATGAGTAACAGTCACCTTAAGATACTGCAACTCATTGGTCTCATTCCTTTTTCAGCAGGAATTGCACATTGCAGCAGCAGTGTTTACATACACTCAGTTACAGGTTTACAATCTGGCTTCATTCCCTGTACAGAACTATCCAGAGTAGAACTCCTGGGAAGGATAAACCTGAATGTTCTTCTTTCATAAAGCAAGCATTAGCACTTATATTACCATTGTTTCTGGAAGCAAATCCTAGTCAATGGCAAAGTTGTTACCCAAATACATGATGGATTTAATACAGAACCGTGTGCTGAAAGTGCTAGAACAGCTTACCTCAGCCTCACTGAGGCTGTTCACCATTCTCAGTTCTCCCAAGGCTAAAAACAAGAAGGAATGCAGCCCCCTCCTTATTCTGTTATTTGCATGAGAGTCACAGGACTGTCTCAGCTCTAATCTGCTCCTCAATGCTTTCAGTGCATTAGACCAGTTGGCTCCTAGTAACCATGAAGGAGCAGCAGATCTGAGCCAAGTTTACTCTGAAGGGGTCTCTAAGCTGAAGAAGGCTGAGAGTAACTGTTGCACAGCACCCTCCTCAAAGTGTCAAGTGACCTTACACCAGCTACCAGCAGCTATCTGCCCCCTCCTGTCTGCCAGCCAACCCAGCTTGATTCCCTGGGCCTTTACCTGCAAGCAGAGGTGGTTATTTGCCATTACTTTCATGTCTGCCTGTTGCCTTGTCTCTGTACCCAGGGCATTTGTACTTCAGAGGCTGTGTGGCTTTTATTATTTATTTCATGTTTTGACAGAAGCCATAATTTTACATAAGGACACTTTTCCTTCTGAATAGCTTCAGCTGTTTGCAAGTTTTCCCATCAGAGCATTAGGATCAGACAACTGACTTTCTAAAGAATGGATTTGTATCAGGAGCTCATGATGTAGCTCACTGTTTTTTGCATGGCTTTATTAAGCCCAAACTTTGAGACTGAGCAAACTGGGAGAAAGCAATAACTTTGAACAGTCTGATGCCATACTGGGAGCCTGCACTGAGGAGTAATCTCTTCTAATTTTCAGTATGGATGCAAATCTGTTTTAAAAGAAACAAGCCAACAACAAACTGAACAGTGGAAAGTGCCAGAGAACAGCAGGGAGACAGTTTGGCAGCACTGCTGAACTGCCCCTTACTTTACTTAATCCATTAACCAGGATCTGGGTGGGGATGTGAGGATATTTACCAGAACTCTAAGGTGAAAGCACAAGCTTTAAAGGGGTTATCATGAAATGTGCAGACGTTAGGGAAAGGAAGGACTCATTCAGTTGCCATGCTGACAACCCAGACTGAGTGAGCCACCACATGCCTTACTGCTTGGGGCCACCAACAGTTGCCAGAGCCAAGTGGAAATTGCATGGGCAAAGTGAAGATGAGAAGACAGATGCATCTGTATTCACCATTTCTTCCATGTACTGTACTTTGCTGGAAGAGACTGAAGACTACTTTGGAGAAAATGTTTATGAGTCATTGATTAGTCACCCTCACCACAGCTCTGACAGAAAGGTTTTCATGTACCAAACCCTAATCACAGCCAAATAGTTGAAATGATCAGGAAAAGCTATGGTCTGAGAAGGACTTGGGCGTGAAATCGATGAAGTGCAGGCATACTGGCCTCTCATCTACAGGCTGAAACAACCCAGAGGGACAATTTTCCTGCCAGAACCTGCACTTACGCCTCTGCAAGCCACCATGGACGCAGCACTAGAGGTGAGTGATACCTCCCAGAGTTCCCAGACAAAGCCGGGCCTGTCTGGACACGGCTGAACAAATAAGTCAGTGTGGTCATTCTGTCAGGGACAAGCCTCTGACCATTAGAGGAAAGCAACCGGGAACAGGAAAACAGGTTTTAGTAAGGGAATACAAAAGAAGTCTCTGGTTTTCAAAAGACAAATGAGGTGTCAGGTACCTTGGGTGGTTGCTTGCATTTCCTCCTGAGCTGATAAACTGAATGTGGTGCAGCAGCCAGGGGCAATTTCACTCTCAGTTTGCTTCAGTGTCTAAACACAGACAAGAAAAGCTCAGAGGTATTGTACTTAACCTGTACTCTCAGACCCCAAACATGATGGGCTTATCTGGGCTCCTAGGTAAAACGTTGCTAATAGTTTTGTTAATGAAGTACAGTAAGGAGCGCACCGGTGGCCAAGCCTGCAGAGCTAGCTTGAGAAGAACAGATCTCAAACATATTTTATTTGGGAATTGACCCAAGTGCTCTTTGTCAAAAAAACATTTCTGTTAAACTTCAAGACCTCTGAAGCTGATTATTGATAATTAATTACCTGCAGAGTGTAGCATGGGCTACCTTCCACAAACCATCGAAAACTATCGGCTCTTCATGTTCCAAACTTAGTAAGAGATCTTAGGATTCAGAACTACTTGATACATCAGTATGAGGTGAATTTCAAATGTATTACCTTGTGCCCCTTCCAGAAACTGAATATTTGTCAACATCATTCTAAATAAAGTTACTTTTCAACCTGTTAGGCAAGAGCATATTCCCAGTCTCCCACATCTTGGGTAGGAATCATCTCAACTTCTCTGAAAAACCCCAGCCGGTTCATTCAACAACACATGATGTAACCATCCAGAAAGGAATCTTCTACCCCACAACGACGAACCCACAAAGCATTTCATGGCATTTGTAACTATTGCCCTCAATGCTAGCATAATGCTTGGTGTAGCAACTACAACCTAACAGCTCTCTCTGAGCAGGAACAGTTTAACAGGTGTCCAGGTCAGCCAGGAGCTGCTGCACTGTTTGACCTCCGATCTCAACAAGGTGTTAGTCACTCCAGGACTGGCAGGACTGGCCAGATAACTGCCTCCTGCAAGGTAACCGACACGCCCTGCAAGCCACAGCCAGCCTTCCATAATCCAACCCACAGATCAGCTCACCAAGCAAATCTTGCTGACCCTCTTCTCTCTGCTGTTCCTTCTTCCCAGAACTGTTTCTTTCCTTCTCTTCAGAATCAAACTGTTTCCCTCCTGGCCTGGCTGTATTCTGGCACACAATGGGACTTTCAACATCTCATCTGATGTAACTGCACACATGTTGAGCATAGCGTGGGCTTGTTCTCACATCTGCTGAGAAGCGAGGAACAAAGCTATACCTCACGGTGATGTAAAGGTGCTCTGCCAGTCCAAGGCTGCAGTCTCCACCGTGCCACAGAAAGGTCACAGAGCCTGTCCTGCCCAAGCAAGCATCTCTATCCCACGAGCTACTTCAAGTACTTCACAACTGGTGTAGAAGTTAGAGCAGCTTACTGTCTAAGAACGCCCAATTTTAATACCACTCAGCAGTCTCTAAAGAATGGTTAAGAAATGACCGTGCCTACAAATCCCACCTGTACTGCACGCTCCACTGGAACAGTGACAGCTTCCTGAACCAGGCTGGACAGTTCAAGAGATGCAAAGCTGTTACGAATTAACTTTCCTTACCTTTGGAAATACTGATACCACTAGCTGAAACAAAAGATCACCTTCTGAAGGTTAATAGGAAAATAAAACTCTGTTCCTCCAATCTTTCTATTCCTAGTAAATACATAATTCAGAGACTAATCACAGTTTGTCTAATTGCACAGCCGAACTCTGGGGGTTTAAAACATTTTTAGTGAATACACTTTCCACTCAAGATCAGCTTCCAAAAACCCACTCAAAATAAACATGCTCCAGCTACACATACTGGTTTCATTGCTTCTCACTTACACGATCACATATTATTCATATATTAAGCAGTATTATAAGTAATGTTTAGCTTTATCAGTACTACATCTGAGAAATCTGTTTTGGCTTTTAAATTACTGAGGAATCAAAAAATACTGAATTGTCTTCTGCTTCAGATGAACCCTATAACATGTTAAAGCTCGAGATTAAGATACTTTTGCACCCCCTCATCTGAAGCAATTCTCTAGTTGTGCAGTTGTAGGTAGATCCAACTTATTCTAACTGTGAGACCCCAGAATGCCCCTTTCTCCTCAGGCACAGAAGGATTTGTGCAACCAAGAGGAGATCTCATCAATGTCTACAAATATCTGAGGGGTGGGTGTCAAGTGGAGGGGACAAGTCTCTTTTCAGTGGTACACAGTCGTAAGACAAGGAGCAATGGCTACAAACTGGGACATAGAACATTTCACCTCAACATGAGGAGAAGCTTCCTTACAGTGAGGGTGATGGAGCCTTGAGGCAGGTTGCCTAGGGAGTTGTGGAGTCTCCTCTGGAGATTTTCAAAACCCAGTTGGATATGTTCCTGTGCAAACTACCATAGGTGATCCTGCTTTGGTAGCAGGGTTGGACTCGATCTCTGGAGATCCTTTCCAACCTCTAACATTGTGTGATTCTGAAGAGCCACTCATCACCTGGGTCAGGTTCGTGCTGCTGCTGCAGTTACTGGCCTGAACGTTGCTCAGATCCACACAGGAGATGCTACCCTTCTCAGAGTCAGAGACTTAATCCAGATAAATAGAGAACATAATGATAAATTTCTCTCTTCAAGAGTTTGTTTTAAAGCTGATTATACTTAAAAAAATCTGTAAGACTTTATGAGTAGAAAATGAACTAATCTGAACTCTTCATCAGCAGGATTTGCATCTCTTTGCAATCCATTTTTCTGAGAGAGCTGCTGCCTATTTCCTATAGAGCTAGCCATTAAATGACATTTTCTGCTGCATGATACACAACAAAGGAACAGACATTTGAAAGGCCTATTAAGCTCAGGTAGTTTCCCAGTTTGTTCAGTATCATTATTTGTTTTTCTGAAAGCAGACTAAAAGACATGCCTAGAGAACGTAAATTCTGTGTGTGGTATTTATTGAAGGTAATCTTTAGCACTGAAAGTCCAAGCAAGCAGCATCAGTAAAACAAGTACAGTCACTATGGCAGAACAACTGCAAGCTGAGGGTACACACTTTACACTCTGTAGTACTTCTGCTACACCCAGAACGTTTCCTTTTCAGGGCAAGCAGAAGGGACCAGAGTCGGAGTGGCCACAGGTGAGGCATGTGATGCTTGCTGAAGTGAGAGGCCTGCCATAGTCAGAAGGGGCTTTGGGATTGGTTTTGAATACTGTTAAAAACCACTTTTTTAAGTACGTCTTTGCCTTGGAACCACACAACAGCAAACAAGTTAACACAAACCCAAGTCAGCTTTGGGACTTAAATCGTAAGCTCTGGCTGCTCCTACATGCTCCAAGCCTAAGATCTTACCCTTGCCATCCACCAGTTCACTGGAAGTCGCAACCCAGCCAGGATAAACACACACTTCAGCACCCACATCACAAGCCTCTCCATGGTTCTCCAGTAAGAACAAAACACTATCCTGGATTGGCCTGTGACAGCTGACAACCTACATATGCATCTCCTGTCACCCCTGCTCCAAGGGCAGCAAAATTCCTACAGAGACAGGGCAGACAGCTAGGGTCACAGACATCTTAAAATAGCTGCAACTAAGACTCCAGAATTTAAAAGTACATCTTTGAGGTGGTTCCAGCACAAGAGCCACAGCAAGGCAAAAGTCAGTACCTGAGAAATTTCCTAACTCCAAAACTCAATTCTACCAGAGGATCGAACTGCACTTCATCTAGTTCAACCAAATAGTCTTGAAACTGAACTGATTTCAATTTGACCAGGAATTACATTTCCTCCACAACAGCTAATCAGACAGCATCCTAAGAAAGGCAGGTAGGTCAGAAGACAGCTGCACACTCACTTGCTTTGAAGGACTGCTGAGGAGGAATCTCTGAAAGTGTAGCTGTGTGGAGATGAAAGCTGTCAAGGCTAGCGAGACTTGACATATGTCCTGGACTGCAGCTGAACAGGTTTTCACCCATAGAGATGATCCTAAAAGTTCACAAAACATCTCCAGTTGGAAGAGACCCATAAGGATCATCAAGTCCAGCTCTCAAACTCAGTCCAAGACAGACTGGTTTCTGAAGTTCAAAGGTAAGTACACTTTATCTCCTATTCTAGTATTTCAAACCCATCCAGAGACTAGCTGATTTGCTTGCACATTAAGAACAGTTCCACAATAATCTGCTTGAGCTCCATTTTTCTACAACCTTTTGTCATGGTAGGCCTAAAGCAAGCCAAAATAGGCTTGTACATGTCCTGGTTTGCCCAGGCATGTTTTTCTGCTCTCCCTCCTCCTGTCCTGAGGAGAGCAACCTCGGGAAGGGAAAGAGGATGAAGACTCTGGAGCCACTAAGTCTGGGGTCTGTAGCCTACCCAGACCCTGCTATAAACAAGGTACACAGGGTTGCCTTGTGCAAGGCTGTGTTCTGCCCTAAAAAGGGTAAAGCAAGCCTGTGCCTTCACCTAATATGGTCAGTCTTGGCTAACTGTCATTTGATTGGCCATCCTGTGTCCAAAGGCCAATTAATCTCGGGCTGTATGGATAAAAGGAGATGAGCAGGGAGCACAGCTGTGCTTTGCCATTACAAGGTGTGGCTGCTATTATACCTGTGCTCTACTATTATATTTGCTCTGTCTGTGATGAGACTGCACACCGCAAGACATCTGCCTGCACCTGGAAGCCTCCTGCCCAGACGGAAGCCCTGGAGATTACACAGATCATCCAGAGAGCCAGGAACAGGTCAGAGATGTTTGCCTCCTTTCTCCAGCGCCCAGAAGCCTGGGGAAACTCCAAAGCCTCTAATGGCTACCAACAGCAACCCCACCACGAGCTTTGGGTACTGTCAGATAATATTTTTGTGAGTAAATACCAAAGGCCTCTTGTAATCATTAATTGCCTTCTGCCATAAGCAGAAAGAAGCTCCTTGCGTCCATCCAGTGAGCAAGCGGAGTATTGACTGCAAGCGGTACACTGACCACAAAGCTTTCTCTGCCAGTTTAATCGAGTTGATTAATGTGTATATTTGCTAGTTATTCCTAGATCCTATTGTAACCACTATATAGTATCCATAAATGATGCCTAGAACCTATTATTAAATTGATCGGGGTAATGTGAGTTCTGAATATTTAATATTAAAAAACTATATTAATATTTTAAGATATCATCTCACAGTAATTACCCACTTCTACTACACCTTTTCAGTTCCTTATGACTTTTCCCCACTCACAGCACAGTCTGACTCGCTCAAGCGCAACAGAAGTTTTCAAAGTATCTCTTATTTCTAGACAGAAAACCTGAGCAAACTCAGCAGCCATAATAAGTCCTGAGACCAGGAGGAGCATTCACATTGTTCCTTCACAAAGGTTATTTCTTTGTATTAGTTTGAGCATCAAAAGATTTCTACAGCTTTCAACTGATGCCTCACAAGAAAAGACTACTCAGCAATAACCACTTCTTGCTCTGCAACACCAAGCCCTGCTGCTTGTTCAGCAGCAGTTCAGACTGCAGAACTCATTGCTTGCTTTGCAACCTCAAATTGCTTACCTGAGGTGAGAGGGAAAGGCAGCAGGAGATGATGCAGCTCAGTCCACACCAGGCTCTCTTTCTCCAAAAGACATGCTCATCTGACAAAATCTGTACAAACTCTTGAAGAGTTCAACTGAAGCCTGAGACTACATTCAAATGCACAGGAAAAACATGGTCCTGTTAAAAGCCTGTTACCAAGACGTGTAAACTCTTACACTTGTCAAACAGGATGTCTGCTCACCTTTCCCCCCACCACCCTTTCAGAACAGTCTCCCTGAAGTTATCAGTTTGTTCCTGTACAAGTAGGTAATTTTGCTGAAGTTTAAAAACAAGAGCAAGGCAAGCAAAACACTAACAGGCTGAAGCAGGGCTGTCAGGGTGGTCTGGCTAATCCAGGCAGGGTTTAGCAGATTTGCTTGACAAGAGCAAAGGGACTGCTAAAAGGCAGTAAGTTCTATCAGATCAAACTCTCCTTTCATAAGCTGCTTCCGCTGCCTTCAAGAAGCTCATGCTCAACAAACCATCACGCGATGAACTCCTGCTGCGAGCAGCTGTGTCACTGCCAGTCGCCGTGCCTCCAGAAAGAGGCTGCACAGGCTGCAGAGCACCCAGGCAATAGCCCCACAGCTAAGCCTGAGCAACACAAGCCTCCCTTCCTTGCTTTCCTGTTGTCCTAGCACAGCTGGGCTTGCAAAGGCCTCCACTGGCAAGTAAATAGATCTGTTTTCACCTTCGATGCTGTCACACGGGGCAAACCAAATGTGGATGCAAGTGTGCTGCTCTTTGCCTCTGTCCGCAGTGGAGAGAAGCCTGCGGGGAAGCATCCTGATGAGGCCACCTTGTCACACCAGCGCGGTGCAGTGCCTGTCATGCAGCCACAGAGAAGTGCTTTCACAAAAAGCAAACAGAAGGAAAGAATAAAATTTAACATGAGGAAATCAAGAAGGCAGCAAAGTGATAAACCCATCTTTCTCAAAGACTCTCCGAGCCCCTACCAAGGCTTAAATAACTATAATTAATTCACAGAATCACAGAATGTCAGGGGCTGGAAGGAACATCGAAAGATCATGCAGTCTGCTCCCTCTGCCAGAGCAGGATCTCCTATACCAGATCACACAGGAACACGTCCAGGCAGGTTTTGAGTACCTCCAGAGAGGGAGACTCCACAAACTGCCCTGGGCAGCCTGTTCTAGTGCTCTGTCACCCTCACAGGGAAAAAAATTCCTCCTCATGTTTCCTTGGAACTTCCTATGCCTCAACTTCCACCATTGCCCCTTGTCCTGTCACTGGGCACCACTATTTTTAACATTAACGAGGTCATCCCTCAGTCTCCTCCTAGTANGACCCTCAGATCCTTTTCCCCTTCACTGCCTTCCAATAGTTCAGTCCCCAACCTGTACTGCTCCCTGGGGTTGTTCTTTCCCAGGTGCAAGACTCTCCCCCCCCCGCCCTCGTTGAATTTCATTAAACTTCTCCTTGCCCACCTCTCCAGCCTGTCCAAGTCTGGCTGAATGGCAGCACAGCCTTGTGGTGTGGCAGCCGCTCCACCCAGCTTGGTGTCATCAGCAAACTTGCTGACAGTGCACTCTGTGCCCTCAGCCAGGTCACTGATGAATATATTGAACAGAACTGGTCTCACCACTGACCCCTGTGGGACACCAGTAGTCACAGGCCTCCACCTAGACTCTATCCCACTGATCACAGTTCTCTGGCTTCTTCCCTTCAACCAGCTCAAAATCCACCTCACTGCCTGATCATCCACAGCACACTGCCCCAGGTTAGCCAGAAGGATGCTGTGGGATACAGTGCCAAATGACAGTGTGAAATCAAGATAAACCACATCCACTGCTCTACCACTGCTAAGTAATCGTTATCCAGACTAACATTTGATGATGCTACTGCCATGTATCTTTCCTCTCACCACCCAGGGAGCAGAGTCTCACTGTCATTGGAGAGGATCACACGTTTCCCAACACAATTGCTGTTCAAATTATTAAAAAAATTATGCCCACCCTATAAAATGCACTGACTACAGACTAAAGGTTGGTTTTAGTTGATAATCTTATTCATGTAACCAATCACAGCAACTAACCCTGGACACAAAGTTTACAACATAAAAGTTTGAGCAGGCTCCTGTCTGTGCAAGCTTCACACCTTGTCCAGCCACACACTCCTCCCTTTCATTTAATTTTATATTTTGTATAAAGAAGATCATTATTGATAAGGCGTCTTTCACCAAAGCAAGACAAGAACTCTCCTAATCAGAAACCTCTCATGGGATGTAACAGTATTCGTTCAAGTCTTCCAGATGGATTTACATCAACCACCTGGCTCAGCATATTTCATAACATTTGCAGGAATGTATTTATGCAAACTCCAGTATAAGAAGTTGCAGTTTCGTGTAAATGATACCACTCACTGCCACAGAAAAAAGGGCAGCAGGGTATTTATTTTAAAAGTTTGTTTGCTGTATGCATGTAAGTAACAAGCAAAATTCACTCTGGCATTCTGCAAGGAGATCAAAAGAGCACTGAAGCTACATTTCATACATTTTATTCCTCTGAACACACCACATGCCAAATACAGCACCAAATCTGAGAGTAAGATCACATCAGCTCCAGTCAGTGCAGCCATTGATTATATTAGCCTACCATGACCCACAGAAGCTGGAGATTTCAGACAACCCCAAACGTTACACTAGAAAGCAAAAGTGCAGCAGCACCCCCGAAGTCTTTAAAACGTTCATACGAGCGGTATGCAGAACCTCCCAAGTGCATGCAAAGGTGCCTGCAAATTGGCCCAAATCCAGATGTGTGCAAACAGCTGCTGCAATTAACTTCACATACACCACAAATACGCTAGGTGAATGACTGCATCTTGTCTGTTACAAGAACAGTTACTCAATTTGATATGCAAATATCTGTGTGACCACTGATACCTCTGATGCTCATAAAAAGGAGTTAAAGTTTATTTCTATTACATATCTCTCCATCTCAGAAGCTGAAGCCAAGTGTACTAAGCAAACTAATAATTACAGAACAGTTCTGATCAGCGACTCTAACATTAAACTCAGTTAACAAAGAACCCATCTGCTTTAAAACCTGAGAAAAACTGCCAACAAAGAGCCCTGCCTTGTTGCAGAGCTGATATCTAGGGACCAAGTAATTCAGAGCCCTATTGTGTTAATTACTGCAGACAAACAATTGCCACCTCTGAAGAACCTCAAAACATCATTAGCTAACTGATCTGAATAATTAGATTAATACATTAAGTGCCTGAAGCAACAAATTACTTCTATTTAGATTTTATTCCAGCTTTAAGTAAAAAATCCCTGGGTTAACTGTCCCTCACAAGCTACAGGCTGTGCTGATGGAGATAACACATCCATTGCTTCGAAACCAATGATGAACAAAGCCAGGAAAATAAAAACTTGGGGGAAAAGTAATTTTCCAAAGCAAAGGTCAACATGGAAAAGAAAACTAGAAAGTATGACGCACTTTGTGAGTGGGAGAGGGATAAAGTAATACCAGTTGTTCTTCAGGCCAGAATGAGTTCTGCACCTACAAGTAACTTCAGTCGTTGAGGAATCAACAGCTGATGAAACTAACCCCAAACCCTTTTAAAGACAAGCAGGTCTACTGAATTTTGCAAACACTTAATACACAAGCAAACGAGACATCCGAAAGACATCAACTGCAACCCATTGCTCCCCTCCACACCCTTCATTTGTAATCCCACTTGAGAACTGATCTTGCAAGTGACTTGACCAACTGCTAAGTGAGCTCTTGGGAGGGGATAAACGTTAAAGCAGCAAGGAGGCCAAGAGAAAGCCTGGCTCCCAAGTCTCAGCCAGTGATCGTCTCCACTACACAACAGAGGTTCCCACCCCATGAACTTTGGAAGTTTCCCAACTGCTGGAGACATTTACCTCCAGAGCATTAGTGCAGCCTACGCCAAGAGCTGCTCTGTTGCATCCTCCCTGGCACACAATTGTTTTTCCTTTCTACAAAGCAGCCAGTTAAATTACACACCAAATGATAATTTACCTTTGAACTACTTAAGAATTCAAGTCACAATACAGTGCAAAGAGCAAATGTCACTCAAGCAGAGGTCAATGGCGCTGGCACAGACTGCTCTCTACTCAGTTGATTAAGCGCTGCTAATTAAAGGCTAAGTAGCTGTCAGTTCTAAAACAATACTACTGCAAGAGTACAATCAAGCCAGAGCTTCCAATAATGCTCCTCAGCTAAGTGGGCTGAGAGATGAAGAGTAATTAAAAAAAAACTCTTCAGCCAATTACCATCTTGCAAGAGCTCACAAAACCCATCAGCTCCATCCCATGTATCTTGCAATGACATCAAGGGAGAGCATATGAAACACCTCTAATGATTAAAAAAAGAGCTACAGACAGCAGCCTCTTTTACAGAGGCAAGAACTCAACACAGTTCTCCTCTCCGGTCCCCTAGCATTCAGCCTCACAGGAAGCCCATTTTGAAAGCACTTAGCCCATCTTTCATCTCTGAAGAAACTGTCACACTCTGGAAATAACACACTACCTTTGTTTTGTGCCACCCAGTTCTGATGATTTTCCCAGAAATAGAGGCAAGTAACCAATGAAAAGTGCCAACTGCAGTATTTCCCACCAAAATCAAATACTAAGTGGCTTAGGGGAGATCAAAAGCAGTATCAAGAATAAGCAATCTAATTCAGGGGACTGGTACATGCCAGCTCCCTAGGTTATTCCATGCCAATGAGTTTCTGAATCAGCTGAAAGAGTACCTCACTTTCCACTACAAATCCTAAATGCTATATGCAAACACAGGTCACAACAACATTGACAGATGTGTGCTGGCAGAGCCATTTCTTGTAAAGAACATAAAAATCCCTTTACAACTGATAAAGGATCACTTTAAACCAGGTTACCAGAAACTACAGTGGAAAGCTATTAAGCTGGGGTGAAATGGAATCAAGAGAGCTGAGGGGCTGTGTTTAATCTTGCTCCAATACTGAACATATGCTTCTGCCAAAATTCAGACCCACCACTCAAGTTTAATAGCTAAAACATCACCCCAAAAAAAGGACACATTTATGCAAAATGATCCACACTCTGTAACACACTACCTGCAGCTCTTTAGAAACCCACTCAACTAGAGCAGTGGTCATCTCTTCTTGGGAACTACTACAACCTCTAAATTGCCACTATGAAAACACCTCCACCCCTCACATAATTGCAACAACTCTCCCCTAAGCACAAAGCACAAAATGAGACAGAGATTTCCTACTTCAATTTGATAAGGTAGTTCCAATAGGAGTCCTTTGGGTAGAGGTGGGACAAGAAGAAATCGTCAGAAACAAAATGTCTTGAGGACACAAACTGCAGAGTTTCCTCAAGAAATCCAAGCAAGGAAGAAGTCTCTTGTGAGTACTGANTCAAAGGTGCAGTACAGGAGGTTCCAGCTCAACACAAGGGGGAACTTCTTTACTGTAAGGGTCCCAGAGCACTGGCACAGGCTGCCCAGAGAGGTTGTGGAGTCTCCTTGTGTGGAGCCTTTCAAGGCCTGTCTGGATGTGTTCCTGTGTGCCCTGAGTTGGATTGTCTGGTCCTGCTCTGGCAGGGGGGTTGGACTGGATGAGCTCTTTGGGTCCCTTCCAACCCCTGACACCCTGTGAACATGCAACAGATTTTGCACAGGGAGGAAAGGGAACCAAGAGTTAAGGTATGAAAACCTCTTGGAGAGGACATACTCGATGTGAGAGAGAAGGCATTAGGCAATTGCTGAGGCAAGGGTCTTCTGTTTTGTCCTACAAACACAGGGTGCAAAACACATATAGCAAAACTACCTACCTGTTCTTCTTCCTCAGTCTCTATGCTAGCAGACTACTGAAACTACTTCACTGAACTTCAGCATACTCCAGAACTTGGAAACAAATCCAACAGGACAAGCTTCTAACAATGATTTCTACAAGGGCATAAGAGGCAAAAAGGGTGAAGAGATAAGGCGGAGACCTGAGGAGACTGTATATGAAAGAGTGGGAAAGCAACAAATGCAGAGAGAAAGCCAAGGATGAATGAAAAGTCCATGATATCTACAGGCAAATCTTAACTACACTACCTCTTACTCTACTCAGCAACTTCTTTTCTTCTTTAGTTGATACTGTTAATGACAACTGGCTTCATTAGCTCTCCTGCACATTTATGTTTAGGTGCTTTCCACACACAAAACCAGAGATAATTACGACACAAAAAAAAGAGAAAAGTAGATTTATAACACATGATTTCTTCTGAACATCTAGAGACTGTAAGCAGTATGCACTGACAGTTCAAGTCAGTGATTTGGCCATAGAAACCCTGGTGGCTTTTCAAATTCATTTTATGTTTGTCCATAGATATTCAAGTTGTTAATAGCAACAAGTAGTTCACAAGGCCTATACAAGTTCATAATAATCTAAAAATAGGCTGCAAAGACCTGAAGTTAAAAGTTTGTCAGAAAACTGTTTCAGAGCAATATAACATCAAGGATATTTCTGGATATTTTAAGTCTCAGGATTCCAGAAGAGCTAAAAGTAGTTTCTGGTGATGTACTAAATCTCTGCACTGTTTGCAGCTTCATACACAAAAGGCACATTGTTTAAAACTTTTTTTTCCCTTTCCCAGGCAAATATCCACTTTCACAGTGTGTGGGGAAATACCATGCAGAAGACACACACTGGAAAACCTTCACAAACATTCACGTTTTCCTTAGTCACACATGACTGAAGGCCTAGACAGAGAAGCCAGGTAAAACACACTCAAAAGTGACTGTGATAGTTAAATGTCTCTCTGAAAAGGGATCTTTATTTCCAGAAATCATATTTTAAGTAAAAACATAAAAGGGAACCAAAATTTTTTTTTTTTTTTGGTAGCAGTTAAAATGCCTTGGCAGTCACACAACTGGCTCTGCTTCAGCACCACTGTGGTAGGAGTTCCTCTAAGCATAAGGGAAAGTGATCAAAATAATGCACTCTCCAAACCAGCGAGCGTCTGACTCACAGACTGCTCCCCTTGGCAGCAGGTTACAAACAGTCCTTTCTGCTCAAATGCTGCTTTCGTAGCTCCTAACCAGTTTTAGAAAACAAGGATGCCTTCGCAAAGTGAAGCCACATCTTTAGACTAAACTGGTGATTTTAGTATGTCACATTTCAAAAACATAGTGAATTTATCGCACTCATGCTGCTTTTCTGTGTTTGGGAATTCCTTCCATTCTTTAAGCTTCTCGACAGGCGCTCTGCTTACAAACTGCCTACATATGAGCAAATTTCACCGGACTCCAGCGAATTTCAGCAGATGACATCATCAGGTGAGCACCAGCGTTAGTCAACTCCACTTCCTGACCACGTATAAAATGGTGCACGCAGCACCGATGAAGCGGGTGTGAGCTTTTCAACATTACTCACTCGCTGCTACAGCACCCCCCAAAGTTTGCCGCGGCCCCGAGAAGGGAACACAACCCCGCCCTGTCTTGTGCACCGGATGAGAACTTCCAGCGCAAGCTGCCGCACGGCAGCTGGGCACCGGCTGCACACAGGGGGCACACACAACGAGTGTGCCGCTGCGAGCACTCGTGCCAGGGCCTGCAGAAGCGCATTAGGCAGCGCGTCCTGCCCGAAGTATGCATTACACACGTCGAACCAACAGCAGCCGCGGCCCCTCGGTGTGAGCCTACGGGCCAGCCCCGGCTCCAAGGGACAGGAGACTTCGCCAGAGCGAAGGCGGGCCTGAGAGGGGCCCTCCCGGGAGCCCCGCGGCCCGCCGCTCGCGGCCAGCCGCCCCGCC